>LR812524.1:5976023-6101023 GCA_903798195.1 Danio kyathit | reverse complement strand
TACAAATTTCCAGCAAATCCTCATAAACCACATAAACCAGCACACACACACACACGCACGCACACACGCACACACACACGCACACACACACACACGGCCGTCCGTGGGTCTCGCCACCCAGACTTGCCTCTTCAGGATGATAAATGCCTTTGTGCTCCACCGTTAAACATCTCTCTATTGTCTTTATGATTATGGCCGCACAGATAACAGCAATATTTCTGTTCATTGGCTTCCCTCTGCTTAGCGTCGGTGCGGTCATTAATATTGTCAGGCTGGCTGATAGCGACCCCACAGCCATTTATCAAAGCAAAAACTCACTAATCATATGCACACACGACCTGAGCATTAATATCACTACGGCTGCAATAACTGACAGTGGAGGAAAAGCCCAGCGCTGAGAGATCTTCAGCTGACCTTGAGACGCTGCGTTTATCTGTGCGAGACGGATGAAACTGGACACAAATCTGGACGTGACCACACACAAACCACTGGGTATTGACCTTATTCTGCATTGTGTGTGTACGTTTTTGTGATTGTTTAAGCCTGATCTCATGAGGAAACGTAAGTATTTTACGTTTTGTCAGTTTAGTGGCTAATTCGTATGAATTTGTACGAGTTCAGTCGTACGAAAATGTACGATTTTAAAAAGGAGGCGTGGCACCTAACCCCAACCGTCATTGGGTGATGAGCAAATCGTACTGATTTGTACGAATTAGATCGTACGAATTTATACGAATTAGCCACTAAATCAAAAAGTTACGAATTGCCATGAGATTGCGTTGGATTGTTTTAGTACTTCTGATTAAGTTGGCAAGGGGTAGTGGCGTAAAGTAATGAATTACAAATACTCAAAATCACTGTAAAGGAGTAGATTTCCTCAGAAATTGTTATTTACGAAGTAGTTTTTAAAATGTGTAATTTTACTTTCCCTTGAGCACATTTTTAGTGCAGTATCTGTACTTTTACTGTTTCTGTTCAAATTGCATCACTACTTGTCCTGTGATTACTGTCTAATCAAATTGCATATATAAACTAAATCGCATCCTTTTGAACAACCTGGGTGCTTTATAAAGGCAGCAAACCATTTTGAAGCATTTAAAGTGTCCAAGAAGATGTCCAAAATCTTTATATGCAATGACCCAGAGACAATTTAGACTGCCCAAATGGCCTTAAACAATCACTAAATGCACTACAGAATGTTTCGTTTTCACACACATGCACAAATTGCATGTAAACGCATCAGCTGTGTACAGCGTAATACTCATTATTACTTTTTTAAAAGGGCTACTTTTTACTCTACTTGCACTGCATTTTTGGGCAAGTAATGATACTTTTAAATATGATGTTTTCAGTACTCTTTCCACCACTGCCTAAATCACTAGGAATAATAAATGACATAAAACTATCAAACTACTCCGTAAAAAAATGCTAGGTTCCACACAATTCCCTCATGTTGTCCAACACTAATCGAAGTTAACTTAAGTTGGCCTATTTCCACTGAGTGGTACAGTACGGTACGGGTCACCTTTATCAGGCTTGCATTTCCACTGGTAAAAGGGTACCAATGGTACTCTTGGTGGGCGTGGTGTACGACAGAAAGTTTCAGTCAACGTCATTTTCGCTCAAGGAAATGTCTACAGTAAAGCTGTACGGGTCGTTCACATCATATGAGAAGCACTTCTCACAACACAGATGCTTTATAGACATAAATACTTGTGTATAAATGTTCATTACTAACTTTTCTGTGAACATGATTTGATTATAACTGCAGATCAATGAAATAGCCTACTGTAACATCTGTGATTATATAAATTAAATAAATAAATGCAACATATATGAACACATACAGACCCTTACAGTCTCCGATATGTTACCAATTACAGAAAAACTACACACAGCAGACATTTAGTCCTTATTTAGGTTCAAAAACAACATGAAATATAGCCCACAGTCAGTGTAAACCTCTCATGTGTCTTTAATCTTCAGCAGCACGTGTAGCCTCTTGTTAGAAAGTAATTCTGACCTTCAGAGTTCATAATAGTCCAAAAGGTGATGATAATAGTTAAACATGGCAGTTTGTTCATGTTTGCTGAAAAAATAATAATTCGCTCTTTTGTTTTTTCGCGTGTCACTCTCGCCTTTGTCTGTTTCTGAAAGGATCAGGTTTCAAAAGCACGTCAATAATCAAGCGCACGTTATTATCATCAGCTCAAGAAGTTTGTTATTTCAAATATAGACACGCACGCGAGTGCAAGCAAGAAAGCGAAACCGCTTGCGCTTTAGACTGGCTCGTAAAAAACTACAGGCACAGGGCAGCTTCTGCTGTTCTTCTTGGCTTTGTGGCTGTTCATCAAGACGATGACAAGGTTTGTTTGAGCTGGGGTCATCCATGGCGCGTTATTATATGTATATATTATCACGGTGTAATGTCTCGGCTGTGTATTTAAAACATGGCTGTTCCTTTGTTTACATTCTGGCTTGTTGCGCGAGCGAATGACGCATCTCTGTAAACCAATAGCGTTCAGCTGCGTGTCTCCACCTTTTGGTACCCTTTGCAAAGGGTGACCAAAAAATGGTACGGTATGGTACGCCTTTTGACAGTGAAACGACCATAAAAGTGTACCGAACCGTACCGTACCACTCAGTGGTTAGGGGCAGATCACACCAAACACGCTTTTACATTCCAAAACGCGAAGCGCACCACACTGCCTTTTTCATGGACAAAAAAAGAAGAAGCTTTTTTATTATGTCACTAGCAGGGCTTAATTTGTGGCACCTCTGAAATCTGATCCGGCACCTCATTTTACCAATCCCCCTCCTCACACGGCTCTTCACTATCTTCTGCGACTCCCCAACCCTCTTCACTTTCGTCCGTGACACAATGATGTGCAAAAAAACCCCCGCCCCCTCCTCAATATTCTGTTTCAATTGGAAGTACATCAACATACTGAAGTAAGACTTTAAAGTACCATTGAAGTATCATTAAAGGCACGTTTAATTTGATGTGTCAACTTAATTTCCACTGAGAGTGGGACATGTCGAATGGCTCCTCCTCTTTTTAAAAAGTAGCTAATCAAGTGTCACTGTAGCTTTAGGATATTTAACAGTGCGGCACTTCATGTTTTGGAGAGCATCTGATCAGTCAGAAAACGGTAAAGCTGTATAGCAATATGTAATCTCAGAATTCAGAGTAAAAAAATAAATAAATTCAATTATGAGAATATAATAAAAATATTTTATTACGTTATAAATGTATATATATATATATATATATATATATATATATATATATATATATATATATATATATATATATATATATAAACTTTCAAAATATTCATACTTCACTGAAAAAAAACAAAACAGCTTGAACTAGACTAAGCTTGTTTCCATCAATCAGTCTATGCGCTATGACAGGGAGGTAAGCAATGTTTGGCTAATTTGTTAAAGTTAATCATCTATTTAATGAGTGGCAGGTACAGAGCACAAGCAACCAGATACTAATTACCAGTTCACAGATACATAATAATACACCTCCAGTGAATTACAGTCAAACAGGTCTACAGAAATAAATCACACTTAAGTTTTCATTCAGAATTTGCTAATAAATCCCATACAAAAATGATATGGGAATGGCATTTAACATTAAATTACACACAAAAAAGACTTGATTGTATTTTCCCATAAAACATACTCCAAGTTTTTTGTTTTTTCAAAACAAACTAACATTTTGCCACACTGCAAATGGCAGAGAATTAAATTTATATATATATTATATATTTTTTTTCCTTCAGTAATGAAACTTGTGCATTAATCATTTAGGGAAACACATCTAATTGCATTATAACTGTTTAAAGGTGCTGTATGTACGTTTCTGACTTATCTAAAGCCTAAAAATACAATAATATGTTTGCAGATATTTTAGAAACATGCTTAGAGAACATTGTTTATCTGAAAAACAATGCTGAAGTCAGATATTCTGCTTTGAAAATGTGAGTTACGTGCCGGAACAACTGTCTTTGTTTTGGTCTTTTAACCCGCCCAATAGCCATTTGTACTGTATTTCAGCACCCCGGGTTGCCTTGTAGAAATTCATTCAGTCATGAAGGCTCTCAAAAGCATGGATCTGTATAATTAATACATATTAAATCTCTTTAACATTATTAAATGAATCACTGATAGGTTGGTGTCGGCAATCTGGCAACCTGCAAATTGTGTGCGTTTTGAACCAGAGATGCAATACCTAGTTCAACCACTGGGTGTCAAACTTACGTACTCCACCTTTAAATATAAATTATGAATATGCATTTTTTTATTATTTTGTAATATGTTGTAACCTTATATATATATATTAAGGGAATTTTTTTTTTATTATTATTATTATTATTATTATTATTATAACTATATCCTACACCATTAAAATGATAAAACTAATATTTCTGCTTGTTTTTTTAAACCACAGAGATTTTATTTTGCCAGAAAACCATAAACACACCTCTTTTGTTGAAAACAGATTTATAAAGTATTCTCATTACATCGGTTGTAAAAATGTTGCTGCATGTTGCATTTCCAAAGCAGGCTGGACTCAGATTACATATTTATATATAATTAAAACACAGATAACCATGTTAAAACCATATCTCATTCTCACTGTTAGGAGTCATATTAAATTAAAAAAAAAGAAATGTAACACCGTTTAATATTCAGCAATAAAGACTGGCATTGGCTACTGTTTATGAGAAAATAACTGCATAAACAAACCTGGGATTTTAAATGTTACAGCCATTTTCCTGACATTGTAAAACATTTATAACTACAGTAGTATATGAACAAAGCACTTGTGCTTATTAACCAAACCATACACAGGACCCTGATGATCTGCATGAAACGTCACAGCATGACTTTTGGAGAAAAGCCATTTGGGGTTTCGTGACGTTTCTGGACACGACTAAAAATAGAAATTAATCATCTTGTCATTGGGGTGCCAAGAGAGCCTGAGGGAGGGAAAGAAACACCAGTTTGATCCTCAGCCTTTGCACATCTTATGTCAAACTTGATCTCAGTCAAAAATACACATGACCTTAACAGAGAGCATTCCACAGCAACCTCCACAACACTTTATCAACCTAAAATACTGTAAAAAAAAAAATAATAAATTACAGTAAATTTCATGTGGCTCAGTGGTTAGCACTGTCACCTCACAGCAAGAAGGCAGCTGATTTGAGTCACGGCTGATTCAGTTGGCATTTCTGTGTGGAGTTTGCATGTTCTCCCTGTGTTGGCGTGGGTTTCATCCGGGTGCTCCAGTTTCCCCCACAGTCCAAACACATGCGCTATAGGTGAATTGAAGAAACTAAATTGGCCGTAGTGTAGGAGTGTGAAGGAGTGTGCATGGATGTTTCCCAGTACTGGGTTGCAGCTGGAAGGGAATCCACTGTGTAAAACATATGCTGGATAAGATGGTGGTTTATTCCACTGTGACGACCTCGATGAATAATGGAACTAAGCTGAAGGAAAAATGAATGAAAACAGTAAACATCTGTAACTTGATTAACAATACGCTTAACACATAAAATAAACAACCATATATTGACTTTCCCAAAAATCCTTGCATGACACTTGACATTACTGTGGTTGTTTTTCTCATCAGTGATATACATTAGCATTTTATGTTACATTTAATGTTGATAAATAATGTTTATTTCATTTATTTAATTTCACTTTTACTACCTTGATGGTGTTTAGTAGTCGTGTGAATGAGTCTGAGACGCTAATACGGAAGTAACCGAAACTGCAATTCATCGACTCGCCTTTGGGGGCTGGCTCCAAAACTTCAGATGTTCACTGACTGCTATGCTAAGTTGGCCATTTTTACAGCTGATAAAAACATGTTTACAGCTTGGTACAAAAAAGGTTTTGGTGTATATAGCTAATATTACCCTTCATGACAACTGTGAGGGGGTGATTTTTTTATGACGCATCCGTTTTGTTTTTATTTAGTTATATTAGGTCTGTATAATTAAGGGCGTGGCCACTTGGTTGTCGCAGTCACATCACCTCAGCTGATTCCGGCTGATTAGCCGCTGAACTCGGCCTATATATCGTATTTTTGTTTTGTTTTATGTGGCTTTACACAGTCAATTGCCTTTTGGGATTATTTCTTACAATTATCAAATGATATGGCATGCTGTGTTCACTTAATTGAGGTCATAAACCATTCACATGACCTCCATTTCCCAGGTGAGTGAAATTCTTATTCTTGAGTACAGTCATCTGAAGCGTTCTCATACAGTGTTATGCCTGGATTTCATCAATAGCCCTGCATTTACTAACACAGACTATATTTTAAGTAATTTGCATTTTCCTCCTGTAGAAAAATGTCATAAGAACAATGTTTAGTGGCTCAATGTATTACAACAGTGTTTTCAAAAAACTAAACACTAATGGTATAGTATACAACCAAGCACATGTGGTCAGAAAACAAAACGCCGGTAATGAAGTATTAAGTAAAAAAAACATCCAAGCAAAATGCCAGAAGGCATCTATAGCTCTGCTCATGCTCAGCCTCTTTTCCCAGGTTTGGTTACCCGCAGTTGGCGTGATGACACTTGAACAAAATGGTGATGGTTGGCCGCGCCCACTTGTAGCTTCATTTGTGCTCTTCAGAAATTTATGGGTGACGTCACGAATACTACATCCATATTTTTTACAGTCTATGCTCTTAGTGTCATCTATATCTTAGTATGTTTCTCTGCTTTTGGAAAATGTTGTTTTTGATGAGCTTTGGTTAATTATAGGATTTCTTTCTCATCCACACATGCTTATGGTTGTGTTTTTGTCTGTGTAACAGACAAAGGTATGATGTATAGACGCTCGTACTTCTAATTTATGGTATTATACTCCAGTCTTTTGCAGTCTTCTACCACCAGGCCCCGGACCGGTACCGATCCGTGGATCAATTGGGCGGCACAAGAAATCATTAATTATTTCCATTTTATTTATTATCTGAGTCTGAACAGCCTTTTATTTTGAAAAATTTTCATTTTAAAAAAATTTCCGTATTCAAGTCACTTGAGCGACCAAATGTAACTCACAAGCAGCAAAATGAGAGAGAAAAAAACAAAACAAACGTCTGTTTGACGCCAATAACCTACTGGTTAAGTGCGCCAATATATAGCACCATGGTGCTCATGGTGAACCGAGTTCGATTCCCGTCTTGAGGTTCCAATACTTTCCTGTCCGTAACCTCCACTATCCTATCCCAATAAAAAAAAAAGGTAAAAAACCCCTTAAAAACATAATTATAAAAAAAACAGACATCTTATATATATATATATATATATATATACAGGCAGTGCAGAATTATTAGGCAAATGAGTATTTTGACCACATCATCCTCTTTATGCATGTTGTCTTACTCCAAGCTGTATAGGCTCGAAAGCCTACTACCAATTAAGCATATTAGGTGATGTGCATCTCTGTAATAAGGGGTGTGGTCTAATGACATCAACACCCTATATCAGGTGTGCATAATTATTAGGCAACTTCCTTTCCTTTGGCAAAATGGGTCAAAAGAAGGACTTGACAGGCTCCGAAAAGTCAAAAATAGTGAGATATCCTGCAGAGGGATGCAGCACTCTTAAAATTGCCAAGCTTTTGAAGCGTGATCATCCAACAATGAAGCGTTTCATTCAAAATAGTCAACAATGTCGCAAGAAGCGTGTGGAAAAACCAAACCAAAAACCAAGGAGCAAAATAAACTGAGAACTGAACCATGAACTGAGAAAAGTCAAGCGTGCAGCTGCCAAGATGCCACTTGCCACCAGTTTTGCCATATTTCAGAGCTGCAACATCACTGGAGTGCCCAAAAGCACAAGGTGTGCAATACTCAGAGACATGGCCAAGGTAAGAAAGGCTGAAAAACGACCACCACTGAACAAGACACACAAGCTGAAACATCAAGACTGGGCCAAGAAATATCTCAAGGTTTTATGGACTGATGAAATGAGAGTGAGTCTTGATGGGCCCGTGGCTGGATTGGTAAAGGGCAGAGAGCTCCAGTCCAACTCACGCCAGCAAGGTGGAGGTGGAGTACTGGTTTGGGCTGGTATCATCAAAGATGAGCTTGTGGGGCCTTTTCGGGTTGAGGATGGAGTCAAGCTCAACTCCCAGTCCTACTGCCAGTTTCTGGAAGACACCTTCAACCAGTGGTACAGGAAGAAGTCTGCATCCTTCAAGAAAAACATGATTGTGATGCTCCATCACACGCATCCAAGTATTCCACAGCGTGGCTGGCAAGAAAGGGTCT
Source organism: Danio kyathit (assembly GCA_903798195.1). Lineage (NCBI taxonomy): Eukaryota > Metazoa > Chordata > Actinopteri > Cypriniformes > Danionidae > Danio > Danio kyathit. Next base: position 6,092,715 of record LR812524.1, on the reverse strand, counting down.
AATATTATATAATGTTATATTGGTTTCACTGGTGAAAATAAATCATTGAAATGGGTATATATTTGTGTTTTTGTTAAGTTGCCTAATAATTCTGCACAGTAATAGTCACATGCACACACAGATATCCTCCTAAAATAGCTCAAACTAAAAACAAACTAAAAACTACTTCCAAAAATATTCAGCTTTGATATTAATGAGTTTTTTGGGTTCATTGAGAACATGGTTGTTGTTCAATAATAAAAGTAATCCTCAAAAATACAACTCGCCTAATAATTCTGCACTCCCTGTATATATATAGTTTCTTTGCTAAGGGGAAAAGGCCCAGTAAAGGAACCGCATACTGCCAAGGAATATATCTGCAATCCATTTGTCAACAAATCAGGTGAACCCACCATCCTTTGAACCCCCCACCCCCCAATCCACCCACCCAAATGACTTTAAATTCAAATGAGATTGTGCTCTTTTCAAAAGATGGCGGAGCAATAAATGTCTGTGTGTCAGCATAGTGACAGATTTAAAAACAAGACTGACTTCCTATGCTAATAAGGGACAGATAATTACTAATGGGTGGGGCTTTCCCCCTCCGATGACACGTACAAAAGAGGAATATCAAAGTGTTTCTATCAAGTGCGATTATAAAAAATGAATACATTTTTAGCAATTAAAGCTGGTTATATTCATAGACTGTTGCCACACATGTGTTTACACCCCTTATAAAAGTGATTTTTGCATAATAGGTCCCCTTTAACTGTTTTTACCGTATTTGTAACTGTACAGGTCTGGCTACCACAGCCATCATTTGTTTTTGTTCTTTTAGAGCCATGTGTTATCAGGCTGATCTCTCATCCTTCACAGATTCTCCTGCTCCAGCTGTTTTTACACGTGCACTTTTTCAAGGACACGTAACAATGGCCGTCTGTCAGCACTGTGCATTCTGGGACAGAATGATGTGACAGGCTGCTTGCATGCAAAAAAAAGGGAATAAAGCACCAAAACACAATGCAGGGTTTTTATCCAACCACTTGCTAGCTTTGAGCTAATATCTACTTGACTTTTCAAATTTAGGCTGACACTGAATTCTCTGCTAAACGACACTCGACAACGTGAATGATTCGTGTCACGTATACATGGCAGTATCTGTGTAAAAGATCATCAAGCCATTGGCATTCATTACACAGGACAGGCTTCATGTGCCGAACGGCAGCGGTTTTTGGTGTCAGATGTTTGACTTTCAGGAGCTGCAGACGTTGAAAGACATCAGGGACACTCATTGACATGCGGGCGACTGCGTTTGCATGCAAAACAAGGCTGACAATGGAGCGCGTCAATGACGAATGATGATGAAGTCAACGATGAAGACCTGTGTGCTGCCTGATATGAATACTGTACGCTCTGTAATGTCATAAATGGAGGAAAAGACTGAAATGCTGAAAATAAAACAAAAAATAATTCGCCATTTTAACTGGGAGAACCAAGAACATTTGAGCATGTTTACATGGACACCAATAATCCGATTTTAATATGATTAAGACAATACTCTGACTAAGAGTAGACCATGTAAACAGCGATTTTTGATTACCTTAATCTGACTAAAGTCATAAACTAAACAGAAATGGAATTAAGACATGTGGAGAATTCTGATTTTAGTGGCATTATTGAAGTGCAGTACAGACATGTAAACAACGCAATCAAACTATTACTGTCTTGTAGGATTTTTGCTGCATTTCACCACAGAATAGTCTATATATATATATATACACACACACACACACACACAACTGTTTGACACTATTCTCTCCACTTACTGAGTCAGTGAAGGACCACAGACACCTGCATCATGAAATGCTGAGGGGTTTTTTTCTCCCCCATTCAGCATGCGTTATAACCTTCCATTAAAACAACACTCTTCCAGCAGTTCATACTCGCATCCAATATCTCGTTTGTCACAGGGGGCATGCATGAAATGCTCCTGAATGAAAGTGAAAGTGCCAAACTGCAGTTAAAGTCGACAAATTAAAAATGAAACACCCAAAATTACATGAAACCAAGAAGGAAATGTGGATGGCGTAGTGGCGCAATGACAGTAATCGAATTATGTGCTATAACTTGTACAACGGGATCATGAAGGGAACATTCAAAAAGCAACTCAAGTAAACGCCTTAATTATATTATGGTCTTTCAGATTAAGGCAAATAATTTGAATTGATGTAAATGTAACTACTGTTAGTGTACCATTTCTGTCAGCCTGACTTCACGAGGAAATGTTAAGAATTTAAATTGTCAGAAAAGTGGCTAATCTGAATGCTTTTAGATCTTTTAATTTGCCACTAAAACCCAGCCCTGAACCCAACCAATTTAGAAATACACAGAAATCTTTTCAATCGTAGAGCAATTCATAACTTTTTGATTTAGTGGCTAAATTGTATGTTCTCATTTGTACATTTTAGTATAAATTGCTCATCTCTCAATGATGGGTAGGTTTAGGTGCGGGTCTGAAATAAAAATCACGTTTTCATACGAATGAAATCATATGAATTTATTCGTGTGATTTATTACAACTTTTCTGACAATACATAAAATAGTTACGTTTCCTTGTGAGATCGGGATGACTAACACAAATTTAATGTTTCCTAACGAAAGGCAAGCAATTATTTGCACCAGCCCCTTTTTCAGATTACTGTGAATCTGTCGTAGATTAAATTAATATTTTAAATAAATTGTAATATATTTATTAATATTTTCATGTTATTTTAAATAACATTATTATTTGCTTGCATTGTCATTTTATTATTATTTATTCATTTTATTTCAGCTTTGTTACTTGACCTTGAGTTTTGAGAAAGTACTATAAAATTATTATTGCTATTATTATTTTATTATTATATATTTTTATTATTATTAAGTTTAGGTGTCTCAGTTCAAGTTTAACTAAATTAAAATAATAAAAGCAGAATTTATTTTTGTTGCTTTCCACTTTCCACTATTTTTGTTGATTTAGGACAGGTCAGGTCAATATTTAAATTGAGATACAAATAATTTTAAAATCTGAAAACTAAGGGATCAAAAAAAAAAAAAAAAAAAAACAACACCACACAACACATTGCAAATAAATCACCTCTAAATGTTCAAATTAAGTCCTTGGCAATGCATATTACAAAAAAAAAAGAACCTTAAATATACAACGGGGAAAAGTAGTAATCAAACAAGTCATTTTTCTCATAAAAACATTTCTTTAAAAGGTGCTGTTGACTTGAAATATCCAGATTTCCTCAGATATTGGTAACAAACTAATTAGTTTACAAATGAAGTTGTGTAATAAAATGAAATTAAATGTATAAAGGCAGTGAAAGCCCTGACAGCAGCTGAAATCTCTCAGTAGTTCTTCAGCTGCTTCAGTCCAACATCTACATTATCAGAATGATGAAGTTGGAAATTTCAGCAAGACAATGATCCAAAACAGCCAAGGAAACTCTCAAATGCTTTTAAGCTGTAGAATGGCCCAGCCAATCACCTGACTTGAACCCAATAGAAAATACAAAATAAAGATCAACAAGACTAGCCAACAAACTTAGGGTTGCCTATTCCCACGTTCAGCAGCTAAAACCCTTCACCAAAGCATTGCTATGTAGTATTTTTTCTGCATTTTTATTAGCTTGTGTCTTGGGTGCACAAGGTGGTTACTTTTTTTTCTAGAATGTAGATATAGTTGAAAGTATTTTAGCCACTGTACATAAGGTTTTTACTGAACATCTAGATATTACAAAATACGTCAAAAGAAAAAGGTTGCCCAAACAGAGTGGACGCAGATCAAGAAACTGCAATGCGCTGATGCAGCAAGCAGAGGATCAACAACAATTTACTGGAAATTTACTTCGCTTCACACCACGACAACACTGCGCCAAAGAGACGCCCCCACAGACAGAAGGATTTGCATTCCTGCTCAACAGAAACACATAAAAAGGTCACAATCACCTCTAAGCAGAGCAAAGCCTGACTTTAGCATGAAAGATCTGCAGCGGAGCATCTTCATGCTAAAGTGTAAAGTGGATCCATCACTCCTCCTGCTGGATGAACAGCAGTATTACAACAACAATTGACCTCAAAACTCATTTTTACGAAGCGTTACTCTTAATGTAGTTTTACTATCAAGTTGTTTGAAGGCCATAATGATAAAGCTGTTGGTTAGTAATTTAGATATTAACAATACAAATATACAAATCTGGGTTACGTGTGTAAAATAACGACCACCAATGTTTACCTTTAGTCTGTTGGTAAGACACTAAAACTGCCTGTCACGAATTTTACTAGCATTACATGTGTATTTAACCTTTAGAAAGGTCATTGCATTAATATAAAAATGCCACATATTAAAAAAATAATAAGTATGCTAAAATTGAATCATGACTGCATGAAACATGGTGGCTCTTTTTTATTATTACCTCGTCTAACAGACAAAAGACAGACGACTGATAGCCAATGTATTTATAGCTGATGTGCATGGCGTAAAATGTGTTCCTGTTTAGCCATTTATATACTATAGCTATAGGGTCACTTCATACGGTGTTAATTATTATTCAAGATACTCACGGTGACGGGGAGTTGCTGAAGAGCAATGTTGCTCTTCAGCAACCCTCTGCCCTTCCTCATGCAGTGTAAACGAACATCAGCTGCTTCAGTCCAACATCTACATTAGCAGGATGAAGATGAAATCATTTCAGCAAAACAATGATCCAAAACACAGCCAAGGAAACTCAAAGGCTTTCAGAGAAAGTAGCCAAATAGTCCAGAAGGGTTGCCAGGTTTGTGAAACTAGCCAAATGTCATCAAAACTCAAAATATGCCTCAGCGCATGTGTAAAACAGCTACACATATACCTGTATTCATTATAAATGGATTGATCTTTAAAATATATTTATATTAGTGATTATGTTATCATAAAAAAATCATTAGGCCTACATGGTCTAGTAGTGAACGAACCAGTAAAAAGAAAACCTCAGGAGGAAGTGATCACCAAACTTGTGACAAACTTAATAGATTTTCCAAAACTACATTAAGCATTAAATACATTAAAACAATTGTAAATTTTATGGACATTCCTCTGTAGATTACTTATTGTCTTGCAGTTATCCTTTAGCAAAAAGCCTGGAGAGTCCTGCCAATGTTTACATTAAAGAGAAAAAAAAAAGCGAACCAGCTTGACTTGGAAAAAGTTGACTTTTAAATATATAAAATTATGTACTTAGTTCATTTACTTTATTCGAAGACAATTCATTTACTCATTTACTTTTTAAAAGGTAAACAAATTGCATAATTTACTCACTTATTTTAAGTATAATCATTTTAAAGTTTACTCACTTTAAGTCAACCAATCACTTTAAAACCAACGTGTTTATTTTTTAGAAAGTAAAGCAATGGGTTTACACACTTATTTCAAGTAAAATGTCAACTCATCACTTTAAAATCAACTAGTTTACTACTAACCGCTTCAAAAACGCGTTTACTCCTAAAATAAAAGCAATGGGTTTACACACTTATTTTAAGTGAAGTCAACTAATTACTGTAAAAGCAACGCGTTTACTCACCTTTTAAAAAGATTAAGCAATGGGTTTACACACTTATTTTAAGTCAACTACATTAATCCCTTTAATAGCAACTTGACTCACTTTGAGTCAACTAATCACTTTAAAAACAACAGGTTTACTCACTTTTTTAAAGTAAAGCAATGTTTTTACACACTTATTTCAAGTAAAACATCCACTAATCACTTCAAAAGCAACTGGTTTACTCACTTTAAATCAGGAGAGTCCAAACTCAGTCCTGGAGGGCCAGTGTCATGCTGAGTTCAACTCCAACTTGCTTCAACACACCTGCCAGGAAGTTTCTAGTATAATCTAGTAAGAGCTTGATTAGCTGGTTCAGGTGTGTTTGATTAGGGTTGGAGCTAAACCCTTCAGGACACCGACCCTTCAGGACAGAGTTCGGACAGCCCTGAGCTAAACTCTTCAGGACACCAACCCTTCAGGACAGGGTTTGGACAGCCCTAAGCTCAACTCTTCAGGACAGAGTTTGGACAGCCCTAAGCTAAACTCTTCAGGACACCAACCCTTCAGGACAGAGTTTGGACAGCCCTAAGCTAAACTCTTCAGGACACCAACCCTTCAGGACAGGGTTTCGACAGCCCTAAGCTAAACTCTTCAGGACACCGACCCTTCAGAACAGAGTTTGGACAGCCCTAAGCTAAACTCTTCAGGACACCGACCCTTCAGCACAGGGTTTCGACAGCCCTAAGCTAAACTCTTCAGGACACCGACCCTTCAGGACAGGGTTTGGACAGCCCTAAGCTAAACTCTTCAGGACACCAACCCTTCAGGACAGAGTTTGAACAGCCCTGAGCGAAACTCTTCAGGACACCAACCCTTCAGGACAGAGTTTGAACAGCCCTAACTTAAACTCTTCAGGACACCAACCCTTCAGGACAGGGTTTGGACAGCCCTGAGCGAAACTCTTCAGGACACCAACCTTTCAGGACAGAGTTTGGACAGCCCTAACTTAAACTCTTCAGGACACCAACCCTTCAGGACAGTTTGGACAGCCCTGAGCGAAACTCTTCAGGACACCGACCCTTCAGGACAGAGTTTGGACAGCCCTGAGCGAAACTCTTCAGGACAGTTTGGACAGCCCTAACTTAAACTCTTCAGGACACCAACCCTCCAGGACAGGGTTTGAACAGCCCTAAGCTAAACTCTTCAGGACACCGACCCTTCAGGACAGAGTTTGGACAGCCCTGAGCGAAACTCTTCAGGACAGTTTGGACAGTCCTAACTTAAACTCTTCAGGACACCGACCTTTCAGGACAGAGTTTGGACAGCCCTGAGCGAAACTCTTCAGGACACCGACCCTTCAGGACAGAGTTTGGACAGCCCTGAGCGAAACTCTTCAGGACACCGACCCTTCAGGACAGAGTTTGGACAGCCCTGCTTTGTCAACTAATCGCTTTAAAAATCGCTTTTCTCACTTTTTAAAAGCCAATGGCTTGCACACTTATTTCCAGTAAAATGTCAACTAATCTCTTTAAAAACAACATGTTTACTCACTTTTTTAAAGCAATGGGTTTACACACTTATTTTAAGTCAACTAATTACTTTAAAAGCAACTGCTTTACTACTAATCGCTTTAATAACGGGTATACTCGCTTTTTTTTTTAAAGTAAAGCAATGGATATTCACATTTATTTCAAGTAAAATGTCCATTAATCACTTCAAAAGCAACTGGTTTACTACTAATCACTTTAAAAACGTTTACTTACTTTTAATAAGTAAAACAATGGGCTTACAAACTTCTTTAAAGTGAAATCAACTGATCACTTTAATAGCAACTGGTTTACTCACCGTCATCTAATCACTTTAAAAACAAGGGGATTTTTTTTTTTTTTTTTTTTTTTTTTTTTAAGTCAAGCAATGAGTTGAAACGCTTATTTCAAGTAAAATCTTAATACCTTTAAAAACAACGGCTTTACTACTAACCGATTTAAAACGTTTATTCACTTTTTTAAAAATAAAAGCAATGGGTTTACACATTAAGTGAAGTCAACTAATGACTGCAAAAGCAATGGGTCAAAGTTTAGCAATGGGTTTACACACTTATTTTAAGTCAACTAATCACTTTAAAAACAACGGGTGTACTCACTTTTTAAAGTAAAGCATTGTATTTACAGACTTATTTCAAGTAAAACATCCACTAATCACTTTAAACGCAACCAGTTTACTACTAATCACTTCAAAAGCAATGGGTTTACAAACTTATTTTAAGTGAAATCATCTGATCACTTTAATAGCAACTGGTTTACTCACTTTAAGTCAACTAATTGCTTTAAAAACAAGGAGAATACTCTTTCTTTTTTTTAAAGTAAAGCAATGAGTTCATACACTTATTTCAAGTAAAATGCCAAATCATTTTAAAAGCAACTGGATGACTACTAACCGCTTCAAAAACAATGTTTACTCACTTTTTTTTTTTTTTTTAAAGTAAAGCAATGGGTTTACACATTTATTTCAAGTAAAATGCCAAATAATAATTTTAAAAGCAACTGGTTGACTACTAATCGCTTCAAAAACAATGTGTTTACTATTAATGAGTAAAGCAATGGGTTTACACATTTATTTTAAGTCAACTAATCCCTTTAAAAGCAACTGGTTTACTCACCAAGTCAACTAATCCCTTTAAAAACAACAGGTATACTCACTTTTTAAAGTAAAGCAATGGGTTTAAACACTTATTTCAAGTGAAGTCAACTAATCCCTTTAAAAGCAACTGGTTTACTCATTTTTCAAGTCGACTAATCACTTCAGTGTGATTAAAAAATTCCAACAAGCCACAAACTCTTTACCAAAACATGATATAAATGTCAATTTATTGCATTAAGACATTTCCTAGGTAAAACCACATCCATAATGACCGTTTAGATTTTCAAGACCTTTATTGAAATACTAAATGTGTTTAATTCATCAACACATGGCAGTAAAAAACAAAGGAAAACAAAACAACGAGTGCTTGTGGAAGCCCTGCAGGGGTAAATATGAAGCATGACACCTAAAACAGCACTCTAGATTAAGAGACACGTTTCTGTGGCTGTGATGAAGTACGATTAAAAAAAAAAATCTTCAGTCAAAACACTAATTACTCAAAGAAAACTCTCCTTTGCAACCACTTATAAAAAGAAACAGCTATAACACACACTTCTGTTTGTGCAAGTGACAAAACCGATGGAATAATCTAGACGGCAGAAACAAGGTTTTTCGTTAATGGAAAAAAGTGAAATGAAAATTCAGGCAACCCTAATACATTAATTTGAAGGGTTCAAATACATCTACAGTAATACAGTATTCACTTTAACAATAGCTGTCAAAATCATAAATCAGCTCATTTATTGTGCTGAAAACACAAGAGTTTGCCAACTGTTAGTGCTGAAGGAATGAAATAACTCGATTAAAGTTGTCAATAGTTCTGTTAGTGCTTCCAGCAGACTGTTTAAGCCGAATAGATTTTTAAATATGACACATTACTAGCTGTAGATGAGATCTTAAATCAAACCAGCAACCCTAAGTGTGTGTATGGCAAATAAATAAGCATCCAGGCATCCGGCATGTTTGAAAACAAAAGGAAAATCCATAAGAATGATGCATGATGCCCTTTTTAGAGAAAAGTGTGGCGTAGAGATTTCGTGCAGCTGTTAGCCTTTGACACACAAGTAGTCTGAGAATGCATTTCTGTTGGTTTCAGAGAAAATCTACTGTACAAAAAAATAAGGCCACAACTCTTTCCCATTAAGAACCATTCTCGCTTTTGGCTTGTTTGGAAACCGGCTCTCCGTTATCTTGTCTGTTAGACTCGAGAGGTCTCTTCTTTGTACTGGCACTTTCTGTTGAAAGAGAAAATACATTCATTTTCATACAACTGAAAATGCCACACAGACACTTACTTGTTCATAAAACCAGCATATTTGTACATATTCCAGGTTATGTGTCTGTAGATGATGAAAAGCCCCATTATCAGCCACAAACAAGGCAACATTTTTTTTTTTGGATTTTTTGCTTAAATGCATTTTAAATGTTTTATGTCACAGAGTCCTTAGGAAAAGCTAATTTATTGTCCTTTTTTTTTCTTAATGATAGTTTAAGGCCTTCAATTTTGGCCTTTTTACAAGATAAAATACGTCTTTAGAGGCCTTTAAATGAAAATGAGCTGGTTCTCCCCATGCACAAAGTAGGTGTGCGCGCACACTAGGATTGTCACCATACTGGAATTCGGTACCAATCGGAATTTTAAAAACATCCATTTCCCGCTGTTGACCGCGTTCTTAAACAGCGCTGATTTGTTGACATGTTCATGTGCTCAACAGAAATGACTGTGATTGGCCGTGAAGGTCATCAGTTCACTGAACTCACCGTTGTTTACTGAGTGTAACCACAGATACAGACACTGGAGCATTTCAAAGTCACGTGGATCAGCTAGTTTGTCCATAAGCTGACATACGAGCGTTCAGCTGATGAATCACAGCTTTAATTTCATAGTATTATTTAACGAATAAGTGAATGATGATAATTGAAAAGTTTATTTTCTTGTACAATGGAGATAATGCTTTTACAGGTGGATGAAATATTTCTTGTGTTGTTAGCAATATTGAAACGAAAATGAGATGTTTTTTAACTTTCAGTAGTCACGTAACGTGATTGACTGTGGAATAAAGGCTGATTTATACTTTTTCCGTCAAGCACACGCGTATGGTCTAGTGCAGCTTTCGTCACATAGCCTTTGCCAACAACGCATAGTGCAAGTTCTGTGATTGGTCAGCTTGGTACCGGTTACAAGTGTGGGTGATGCTGAGAGAGCCGCAAGCCTGATGGAGCGAGTGTTTACAAGTGTCAAGTCCCATGAAGGAGCTCCAGATGGAGACTTTAGTTTTGTGTTTACCTTACTGATTAAAGTTGTTGCACGTCCGCCGGTTCCCACCTCTGAATAAGCGAGTTTTAGCTACTTGTAGCATTCAGAAAAAACAAAATACCCGTGAAGAAACAACAGAGGAACATAAAAACCTACTGCCAGCTAGCGTTTCGGAAGTGTTATTGCAGAGCAACACAAACAGCGCACAGAAGTATAAATGCATGTCTACATGCAAGGTAGGCGCCGTAGGACACACTGATCCCTCGATGCAGAAGTATAAATCAGCCTTAAGAGAGTGGAGTGAAAAGATTGTGTTATGCACTGAGGCCGGCAGCTAGCTCTCTGCAACTCTCACATGGTCACCCACTGAAGCTAAGCAGGGCTGCGCCCGGTCACTACCTGGATGGGAGACCACATGGGAAAGCTAGGTTGCTGCCGGAAATGGCGTTAGTGAAACCAGCAGGGGGCGACCAACCTGTGGTCTGTGTGGGTCCTAATGCTCCAGTATAGTGACGGAAACTCTATACTGCTCAGTGAGCGTCCTGACTCAAAAAAAAAATCCCAGGACGAGTAGGGGTTCAATCCTGGCCAAATCTGCCCACTGGCCTCCGTCCATCATGGCCTCCTAACCATCCCCATACCATAATTGGCTTCATCACTCTGTCTCCTCTCCACCAATCAGCTGGTGTCTGGTGTGCAGTCTGGCGCAATATGGCTGCCGTTGCATCATCCAGGTGGATGCTGCACACTGGTGGTGGTTGAGGAGATTCAACCACTGTGTAACGCGATTTGAGTGTCTAGAAAAGCGCTATAAAAATTTAAGGAATTATTAATATTATTATTATAAGACATTTTGCCAAAATGTCTGTTTTGTATCTCCTAAGAATGTAAAATAAAGCTATATAAAGTAATTATTTAATGAGTGTGAATCATGACCTTCTAAAAATAAACACTGGAGGAAAAACTAGGTGTGAATTTGACCAATATTAGCACATTAATTAGCAGTTAAAAACATAAATCAATTCTACTTGTATAGCACTATCACAATAATTATCATTCCAAAGCAGCTTCACAAAAGGTGCACATTACATTAGCTAAAATCAGAGAAGTTATGGGGTTGGCTGAATATAAACAGTTACCTGCAGTTATACAGGGTCGTTCCAAAAGATATACTATTTACATGTAATAATAATACATGTTCATTGAAGAGTATTTGTGCATTGAGTGTTTGTTGTCCTCGAAAAACCCATAATATTAAGCAGGACAAACAAGAAAATCAATCAAGAAGAAAAGGACACCAGAGTGTCCCTTTTACCTTCATCTCCCTCTTCATCGCTATCAAACTTGGTCTTCTTTCCCTTGAACTGGGTGTGTTCTCTTCCTCCTCGGTCTCTGCGGCCTCCTCGTCCTCTTCCTCGACCCCTGAACCCTCCTGCAATCAGTGTAAATGTGTTAAACAGTGGGTTTAGACCAGGGGTGTGCAAACTCGGTCCTGGAGGGCTGGTGTCCTGCACAGTTTAGCTCCAACTGTAATCAAACACACCTGCTTATAGATTTCTAGTGATCTTGACGACACTGATTGGTATGTTCAAGTGTTTTTGATTAGAGTTGGAGCTAAACTTTGCCGGACAGTGGCCCTCGAGGACCGAGTTTGCCCACACCTGGTTTAGACAGTGGCATGTGTCTTCATGATGTCCTATGATTTACCTCGGCCTCCTTTGCGCTTGTTCATGGACTCCTGCTGATCCTCAATGATTTTCTTCAGTGTTTCCATCTCCACGTCTCCCTCCAGAATCTCCCACTGAACGGCCTGCTCTTTCACCTTGGGATCCTGACCGTCGTGAGCCTCTCGGACTTTCTGGAGAGCCTCTTTAGCGTTGGAGTGGAAAAGGATGGTGCCCTGAGCAAAGTAATGGAAGAAAACTACTTTACAGGTGCAGTATGAGGGATTGACAACTTGTGGTTGAACTAAACTTACTAAATCTTAAATTTAATACACAATTATTTTTTTCTGTTATTTTAGGAGAGGGCTGAGCTTAATCTTTGAAAGTTTAATACAGAGTTCCCTAATTATAAAGCTCTATTTTTCATTATTGTGTTTATTTTGTACTTTTACATCACTTCAGTTCTGCAGCTGATTGACAAAACACGTCTGCCTGTTCAAAATAACAAGCAAGCACTGGAGAATTCTTACTCATTCCTGTTGTACCGTACCATGACCCCAAAACCAAAGCGCATACTGAACCGTGACTCTAGCGTATTGTTACACCCCTAGTATATATATATATATATATATATATATATATATATATATATATATATATATATATATATATATATATATGAATCTTATTTCAAAATCATTTAAATATTAGATTACTACAACAAGACATTTAAAATAATGTTGTCTAGACTGAAATGTGTTGCAGAATAACCACTGACTCTCAGTCCTCACCTCTTTAGCTCCTCTGGTGAAATCAATCCACTTGATCTGAGCGTGATCAGAGAAAACGGAGTGAAAATCCTCCCTGGAGGTCTGACCCAATTCACCAGAGAACTTCAGCAGGCAGCCTCTCTGGTCATTCAGGGATTTCTGGGTAAACAGAAGAGTGTTAGTATATCATTATGGAGCAGCTCATGTGGGTTTTTGAAAAATATCTTATTTGTAGGCCTGTCACGATATCTATTATTTGTTGTACGATATATTGCACCAAAATATGTCGCAATAAACGATATTATAAGGCCATTTTATGCCACTCATTATATAATGCCAGAATGACAATATACAGGCAGTGCAGAATTATTAGGCAAATGAGTATTTTGACCACATCATCCTCTTTATGCATGTTGTCTTACTCCAAGCTGTATAGGCTCGAAAGCCTACTACCAATTAAGCATTTTAGGTGATGTGCATCTCTGTAATGAGAAGGGGTGTGGTCTAATGACATCAACACCCTATATCAGGTGTGCATAATTATTAGGCGACTTCCTTTCCTTTGGCAAAATGGGTCAAAAGAAGGACTTGACAAGCTCCGAAAAGTCAAAAATAGTGAGATATCTTGCAGAGGGATGCAGCACTCTTAAAATTGCCAAGCTTCTGAAGCGTGATCATCGAACAATCAAGCGTTTCATTCAAAATAGTCAACAGGGTCGCAAGAAGCGCGTGGAAAAACCAAGGCCCAAATAACTGCCCATGAACTGAGAAAAGTCAAGCGTGCAGCTGCCAAGATGCCACTTGCCACCAGTTTAGCCATATTTCAGAGCTGCAACATCACTGGAGTGGCCAAAAGCACAAGGTGTGCAATACTCAGAGACATGGCCAAGGTAAGAAAGGCTGAAAAACGACCACCACTGAACAAGACACACAAGCTGAAACGTCAAAAATGGGCCAAGAAATATCTCAAGATTGATTTTTCTAAGATTTTATGGACTGATGAAATGAGAGTGAGTCTTGATGGGCCCGTGGCTGGATCGGTAAAGCGCAGAGAGCTCCAGTCCGACTCAGACGCCAGCAAGGTGGAGGTGGAGTACTGGTTTGGGCTGGTATCATTAAAGATGAGCTTGTGGGGCCTTTTCGGGTTGAGGATGGAGTCAAGCTCAACTCCCAGTCCTACTGCCAGTTTCTGGAAGACACCTTCAAGCAGTGGTACAGGAAGAAATCTGCATCCTTCAAGAAAAACATGATTTTCATGCAGGACAATGCTCCATCACACACGTCCAAGTACTCCACAGCGTGGCTGGCAAGAAGGGTCTAAAAGAAGAAAAACTACTGACATGGCCTCCTTGTTCACCTGATCTGAACCCCATAGAGAACCTGTGGTCCATCATCAAATGTGAGATTTACAAGGAGGGTAAACAGTACACCTCTCTGAACAGTGTCTGGGAGGCTGTGGTTGCTGCTGCACGCAATGTTGATGGTGAACAGATCAAAACAATGACAGAATCCATGGATGGCAGGCTTTTGAGTGTCCTTGCAAAGAAAGGTGGCTATATTGGTCACTGATTTGTTTTTGTTTTTGAATGTCAGAAATGTATATTTGTGAATGTTGAGATGTTATATTGGTTTCACTGGTGAAAATAAATCATTGAAATGGGTATATATTTGTTTTTTGTTAAGTTGCCTAATAATTCTGCACAGTAATAGTCACCTGCACACACAGATATCCTCCTAAAATAGCTCACACTAAAAACAATCTAAAAACTATTTGCAAAAATATTCAGCTTTAATATTAATGAGTTTTTTGGGTTCATTGAGAACATGGTTGTTATTCAATAATAAAATTAATCCTCAAAAATACAACTTGCCTAATAATTCTGCACTTCCTGTAATATCATCATAATGCAAGTACACTCTAATTTTAACAATTTACTAGTCAGGCATTGGAATAAGAATGTGAAAACTCATATGCTAAATAAATAATAATAAATGTTAACAAAAAAGTGACAGAGGCTGTGATATCTGCTACCAGATCTATTTTCAGTCGTCAGACACCCACATAAAAATATACTATAGTAATGTGTAGTAAATACTAGAGTGTTTTTAACCATACTGACACACCGCAGACAGAGATCAGCTAAAATGTTGCTAGAATTGTTTTTTATGTATGGGCGATATACATTGCATCACCAAAAATGATTGAGGTCATGTTCATGTGTTGTGCGATAAGTCGATCCATTGGTTATTGTGACAGGTCTAATTATTTGCAGTTTGTAATGTAGCTGTCCTTCAATGTAACCAGTCTGCATAGTTGTTAAAAGTAGTGATTGATGAATAAAACTAGTCCCTGAGCAGAAAGTGTCGGCTCTGAATCACTTTAACCAATTGTTATATTCGTACATCTTTTGCTTGCTACTGATATACATCAACATAAAGCAACAAATTTGCATAATCCCTGCCTGTCTGTGACATACACTGTGAAATGGCCATCACGGTTTCAGAAACAATAAATATTCAAATACCAATCAAAATAGACTTGGTCAGCTGTCCAATCAGAGCAGAGTTGCCATATGGAAGGGCGGGGTTTACAGACCTTACAAGGACAGTTCACCCAAAACTGAAAATTGTTATTTACTCATCCTTCACTTGTGGTTTCAAACCTGTTCGAGTTTCTTGCTTCTGTTGAACACAAAAGAAGATATTTTGAAGAATGCTGGAAACCTGTAACTTCCACAGTATTTGTTTTCCTGCTATGGATGTCAAGAGTTACAGATTAAGCATTCTTCAAAATATCTTCCTTTGTTTTCAACAGAAGAAAGAAACTCAGTTTTATCATCACTTGAGGAATAGTAAATAGAGCCCAAATTTTGTTTAGTATTGCAAATTATGAGATTCGCCCCCAAAAAAACTTTGGGGTGAACTATCCCTTTAAGCCATGGGTCCCATACTCAATTCCAGGAGGGCCTCAGCTCTGCAATTTTGCTGCAACCCTATCAAACACAGCTGATGCAACTAATGAAGGTGTTCATGACTCTTTTGAACACCTCTATTATTTGGATTAACTGTGTTTGATAGGGTTGAGCAAAACTGCAGAGCTGAGGCCCTCCTGGAATTGAGTTTGAGACCCATGGCTTTAAGCCCTGAACTGATTCAAAAGAACTAAATTGAAACTATTACAATAAATTCTGAGAAAATGACATTGTTTTCTGGTCTTAGATGCATTTGAGCCTGTCATATTGACCAACTTGTGACCGGCTCTTTGGCATAATGACATTAAATTTCGCTCACCATCTCTTCTTCTTCAGCCTGTTTCTGCTTTTCCTCTTTGTCACTGAAATACAAAGATTTTAAACATTCTCCCCCTCCTCTCACTTTATTTGTAGAGCATACTACATGTAGTGTTGTGCTTTACCATTTGGCTTTAGCTTTAGATTCCACACGGTTCTGCTTCCTCTCGGCTATCTTTTTAGTAAAGTAGGCATCTCTATAGACAGAGGTCAAAGGTCAACAGTGTATTCAAAGCCGTTACTAGGTAAATATGTAGAACAACACAGAGAGATAAATGAGAAACTGCACCGCGTGAGCACTTACTTCATCATGACGATCATCTCGTTCCCTTTGAAATTTTTTATGTCGTCACGCTCTACAAAAGCCTTGGCAGCTTCTTCGGTTTCCAAAACCGCAAAGATCGATCCCTGCAGAGCACAAAAACAGTGTGAAGATCAATGTTTGGATAAGATTGTTAATCTACATCGTTATTCCCAGTTGTTAAAATGTTTTGTTTTTTAAAGTTTATTTTGAGTTTCTGCAGATTTCAATCAAATTTAAAACCTTAATGAATGAAATTTCAGACTTATACAGAGCTATTCAGCTTAATGTGCAATTGCTTAATATTGACCATAGCAGTTTTTAAATTAAGTATTATTTTTATTCCAGACAAACTAAAAGAAATTAACTTTCACCAGAGGTTTTTATTGATCTGCTTGATCATATTTGAAAAAAAAAAAGAAAAAGAAAAAAAAATTGAACAGGAAGAATAATAATTGTACACATTTTTTTCTAAAAGGATCGATATTTTCGATAATGGCAATGTACCAAAAGGATCAATCCTTAAATAGTATTGAGTTTAAGTATTGATCTCTATGTTTTTTATCTTAATGAGTGGTCACTGATCTTACAATATCTTAATAAAACCATTATAAAATATTTAAAGTATTAATATTGACGATACTTTTCCTCAAATACTTGGTATTGGATCTGAAAGAAAATAATTGGTATTATCCATCCCTAGCTATATCCTCTTAAGGTGTTTTTTTACATGCATTTTTTATTTCTCTTTGCTATTTGGGCTTATTGGAATCTAACTAGTATAAAAAATCTAAGTATCATCCTTTGATATGATGTATTTTTAGAGAAAAATGATGTCCATATATGTGGACTCGTGGTCCCAATTGACATAAAACACTTTTTCCCGAATTTTCTTTTATGCATATTTAACATAGAATATTTTTTTTAACTCGCTTTGACTATCAGAGAGTAAAAACAACATTTTTCCCCATTTTGAACAGTTAAAAATAGGGTTTGGGACATTTCATATGCTGCAAAACAGTTGCAGGATGACACTGTATGTCTGTAACAAAATATAAAACTTTAGGTTTCAACTGGTAACATTGGCGACATTTTAACGTACAGCATATTCTCTAAATACTAATTGTAAGAAACTAATCCAAAACTAAGACATTTATATAATGAATAAAAAAGCTAATCTAGCAGGTAGTGCCTATAGATCAGCGTGAATACTGGTGTTCCCTTGGCATTTAATGTAGCATTTAAGATTTTTTAAGGGCCTTAAATATCTCTAAATTAATTTATCAACTTTTAATACTTTTTTTAAGACCCAGCGAACACCGCTTAAGCTCACTTAGACTTTGATCAACTCTTACTTTGAAGGTTTTCTGTGGTCCTTTCCTCAGGTAGATGTTCTCGAATGTGCCTTTATCAGCAAGCCACTCTTTAACATCATCCAGCGTGGTTTCAAGAGGAAAGCCTTTCTGTTGAATTAAAACATTAACAGTCACCAAACTGTGTCCCACGGTGCATCTGTCAGTTTCACAAAGCACTAGAAGTGTTAAAATAATACTATGAGCCGTTTGTTTTAGAGCAAAGGCAGCTCAGCGAAGCAGAAAGAGGAACTTAATGTCATTGTTCCTATTCGCTCACCATGTAGATGGATTTGTGTTTGAGCGCGTCCCTGTATTCCTCGTTGTTCTCAGGAAGGGGTTTGTTCGGATCTCGTCTTATTTTGGTTTTGTCCTCGCTGATCTCCAGCAGGCCTGTTTCAGATTTCAGCAGCGACTCAACAATGACCGATTCCTCTGATGTGAGACTCTTGAGTCTGTGAGGACAAATACAAGATGTGAAACAACATTGAGCCTGTATGATGGAGAAACTGAACTAAATTAAAAACTTTACTCCACTAAAATGCTCATGTCAGGGACAACACAAGAACATTTAGGAGCTAAATTTCACCTTTTACCTGACAAAATAAACCATTGCTTGCTTTTATATGATTGCATAGCTCATGATGGTGTTCTCGAAGCCTAAAAGTCCATAAGAACATAAAAAGGTATTGAAATTACCTTAAGGATTCCTCTATATACCCTGTTTAAGACTTTTTAAAGACCTTCTCACAATATTTTAAGAGCTCATTGCCATCAAGTTCTACTCAGTATCAAACCTTTAACTTAATAAACAGTTGTTAATAAACAGTTGTAGTTAAATAACTCAATGAAGCACAACCATGCAACAGATCTCAGATAAGCTCTGAAGAAACAAAGATTGAAGGAATAAATTGCGCAGTTGTTTTCAGGCTTCAGCCACTCTTTAAACTCGTCTTTCTCCAATCAGGAGTATGCAAGCTTACATTTTCTCATTTTGCCGTCCGTTTCGCTCTATGGTTTCAATACATGTGGAAAGCCTCACATCACCTTCCCACGTTTGTCGCAAATTACTTGACATCACCCGGAGGGAGGAGCTTGGCCAGACGTGCCCCGGCCTGAACCAATCACGTGGATCGAGCACGCCGTTGTTAATATTTGGGGAAAAATGAATATATTCATACTTTTTCGGAGTAAAACACTTTGGACAAAGCTTGAACAAAATGTAAGACCTCGTAAAAACGTGATTAAGACTTTAATACCTTTAAGAGCCTTCATTTTCTCATTATTGATTTATCAACTTATAATACTTTAAGACCCGTGGACACCTTGACAAAGAAACAAGCAAGTACAGCTGAAGACAAAATAGATTTCCTTCCTGTGAAATGTTCTTTCTTCAAATCTGATGTTCAACAGAGCAAGGACATTTTTCACAGTATTTATTATTATATTTTCTTATATCATATATTATATTTTCTACTAGAATTTCTTTTAATTCGCCTTGAATAAAAAAAAAAAACTAAAAAAAAAAACTGCTAAGGTCAATAAAGCAAATGGACTAAGCTGAATACTAGTATCTTGCAAAATAACTAGTAAAATATTATGTATTCTCATCATGGCAAAGATAAAAGTTATTAAAATGTATTATTAAAAATTAATATATTATTATTATTAATATTTCATGTTATTAAAAATATGTATGTCTTTCTGCATTTGGGAAACCCCAAAATAAAAAACATTGTAATTTTGCTTATTCATACCTTGCCACAATCCTTCAATCTACTAGGTTTTATCTAGTTTTCAGCAATGTTTTTAACACATTAAAATATAAATAATTTTATGTTCTTGTGACACTCTGAATGATTAGTCACATGTAAATATATGCATATGTATATTTATTCCTTAATTAAATATAATAATTATTGTATATATTGTTACATCTAATGTTGTATTTATTTGAATTACCTTGAGTGGAGAAAATGAGTGGGACAGTTTGTTGTCTGAGGTTGCTAGGGTAATGATGAGCTGCTGGACTGTCATTACGAGAGCGACTCGACTTTGAAGAGCAACGAAACTTTGACTTTCTCATATTTCTATCTTTTAGAAATTTTAACTGCAGCACCGCCAGCTCAACGCCGGGCGTGCTACATTTTCATATTCTTAGATATCTTGAGTCATAAGGGCCAGACAGAATCTGCAGGCATTTTCTGCTATTTCTGCGCAGAATATTATTAAAAATCTGCGTATTTATGCAAAATGATTTTTGGAATATCATAACTAAAAACTTAATATATGAAATAAAAAGTAATACCTTAACTTTTATTTACTGTTTACAATGCAAATCCAATTAGATCCACGTTATTTGGTAAACAAAGCAAATCTCTCATGTAACATATCTACTAAAAGACTGAAAATATTACTTTACAAACTGTACTGTAAATAAATCATAAATATTTTCATTTTAATCAATAATATTACTGAAATTAATTTGAAAACCGATGCGCTAAAAATCTGCGCGCGCAGATTCTGTGTGGGCCTACTCATAAGTATATAGTTTCATTTCTACATAAATATATCCGCTACACTAAATACAACAGTACATATTTCACCCATATTTTGATATTTTATTTTCACAAATGCAGACACTTTAGGTGAGTTTAATATTCAACGATCACTTGAAAATTTTATACAGACAATATTTTCAACTTGATATCACAATCCACATTTAATGAGAAACGTATTATTAAAAATATTATTGTATGTTTTTTTGTATTTTGTTACATTGTTTGATATGGACTAAGAGTCTGAAATAAAAGGCAATCATTTCTCTTATTCAATTAAATTCAGCTTCATACCACAATCCCCATTTACTGAGACACAAAATTAAACAAACATTATAGTATGTTTTGGTATTTTGCGATTTGTTATGTTTTTATAAGACTGAAATAAAGGGAATAATTTCTCTTTGGCTGCATTTACACTGCAGATCTTGATGGTCAACTCCGATTTAGTGACTATCTGATTTTTTTGATGACCTGCTTACTATAATCTTCTATGTGAAGCTGCTTTGACACAATCTACATTGTAAAAGCACTATTGACCTTATTCTTCAATGTGGAAGTGCGCTCGTTTTTGCTTTTGTTTTAGAACTTCCGATTCAGTTGCTATGGGAGAAATTACTAGGAATAATGAAGGTCAGAAAACGGTCAAACTACTTGCTCTACAAACAAGTGTTTGCATGACTATACAAACAAAATAGAAAAATATAATAAGAAGATATCAGTTTGCAACATCAAGAAGCAGAATGAGCTGTTTTTAACATATAAAAATGAATGGAAGTGAATGAGACCGGAAGTCTCGAGCCAAAATAATTCAAATGGCTGCGCCCACTCGTACGCGGAGAATAAGGTGAATAGAAATAAAGGTAAATTGAAAAGGTGACTTGTATCCGATCGTCTGCATTTACACTGCCCACGGCAAATGAAAAAAAAAAAAAAAAAAAAAAAAAAAAAAAAAGAGCGGGCGCTGACTGACAGCTGATAATAAAAGAGCGATCCTGTATTTAATGTGTTGACAGTGTTATGTTCTTTGAATGTCTCTTGAAGATCTTGTGTAGTCATTTCCTTTTTCTCCCTCTCTCTCTTTCTCATTACTATGCTTAAATACTTGTGCTATATGACAATATAAAAGCTTTTTTAGTCATCATGTATGAGATTTAAGGTTTGGGGCTGTGCTGAAGTCTGTTCTGAAATGAAAGCGTCAGTGTTGACGTCATTCGCTATGGTTTTTAATGATGCGCAACACGCATTGACAGGTGAAAATCAGATCTACCTGCTTGCACTGCATACACCAGGGCACGGATCTGATTCATATCAGATAAATGTCTACATATGAACAAGGTCAGAATCGGATTTAAGTTAAAAAGAAATCTGAATTGAGTCTATGCAGTGTAAACACAGCCTTATTTAATTAAATTCAGAGTTCTTGGAGCAGAGCTTTTGACAATAATTATAAATATTTTCATGCTTAAACTTACCTATTAAATTTCAGCATAGTCTCCAGAGGGACCCATCCGTCGTCTATTTGCAGCTGCTCCTTCAGAAACTTATCTCTTGGGAGATTATGGTCACCAAAATAATACTGAACACACAGAAATGTTGACAATCGTATCATTCATCTGAAATGGCGACGGGGAAACGGCATATTTCACATGATTATTATCATCTCACCTCAATCTGCTCCGCCACCTTCTTCTCCAGGGGAGACATTTCCTGACTGTCAGCCATCTTTGCTAGAATCATAACAAACAAAACATAATGAATTAATTTAATTAATCAATTAATAAAAAAGAAGTGCAGAAAATGCAAGAACACCAACAGTTTCTGCTTTGCATTGTTTTTAAAACGTACGTCACAAGCCATATTGCTCACATAGAAAATGAATGCTATGTAATATAAACTCTATGAACTTCTGAACCCGGAGAGAGCTTGATTTCCAAACCACGTGTGAGTACAGCAGATCTGTGCACTTTCTATATTAATATCCACACTTCACTCTTTAAGCTCATATGTCCAGCAATAAATAGCGCTGAAAATATTACGCCTGCACGCTACAAATCCAGCCATAAAATAGTAAAACTATTTAGATAATACGCGTTTGTACAGCATGTACGCGCCACATGTCACAGAATGGCAATGAGCAAACATCGCGCGCTCATTCTGTCACTGTTTTCTCATTGTCCGACCTGAAAGATCAAAATATAGGAAAGTCCAGAAAAGTAGAAATACTACAAAAATCACAATACTTACTTTATTTGCGCTCTGTTTTGTCCGATAGCAATGAAACGCCACACTCAACGCCGTGTGAACGTGAAGTGAGGTATGCCGTCGCGTAGTTATGACATCATTCAGAGACCGAGTGGAGGGTTCTGGGAAATGCAGTTTAGTCAGAACATTCAAAAATTTTCAATCTGTTTCATCATAATTCGATCAAAAATGTATGCTATTGTTAATCTGCATATTAAACTAAAAGCCTATTGTATGTTTCTAATAATCAGTTGCTTATTAATGAGTGAATGTGAGTAAAAATCAAATAAATATTTGAATGTCGTAACCCATTAATGCATGAGGTTATTACCTTACTGTATATTGACAAAATAAAAGTCCTAAAAGTGTTAAAAACAAGGAAAACGCAACATTTCCCTTTTTAAATTTAGTTTTGACACTAATATATTTTTGAGGGAATGTCTAACATTTTTAAAAATTGATAATCTCTTAATATTTAATAGAAATTGACAAAATATTCTAATATTTAAAAAAAAACACATTATAAGAACGAAGGTTAATGTGCATTTTCATTCAACCATTAAGCTGATCTTTTTACATCATTTTATTTAAAGTAATTTGTTTAAATACTTTTAAAAATAATACATTTAAATAGATATTTTTTATTAAACTACTTCACCAAACAACCCTTTTAAGGGTTATCATTTACTGATAATTCACATATTACAAAGTAATGTTTATCCTATAGCTTAAGAGGTTTGTGAGGCCTTAAAGGGATAGTTCACCCGAAAATGAATTTGTGCTCTGTTTTGTCCGATAGCAATGAAACGCCACACTCAACGCCATGTGAACGTGAAGTGAGGTATGCCGTCGCATAGTTATGACATCATTTAGAGACCGAGTACAGAACTCTGGGAAATGGAGTTTAATCAGGACATCCACAATTTTTCAAACTGTTTCATCATAATTCGATCAAAATTGTATGCTATTTTCACATTCGAGAGTTAGAACGTGACGACTGAATATTAAACTAAACGCATATCATATAAAATCATATCAGAAGTATGAATGTGGTAGCCCACTTATGCATTTGGTTACGAATTATGACAATTGAGAATCATATATATGATGTTATTACTGTATATTAACAAAATAAAAGCCCTAAAAGTATCAAATAAATCAGGGAAAATGCGACATTTCCTTTTTAAATGTAATTTTGACACTAATATATATATTTCTGAAGAAACCTGTAACATTATTTTTAATTGATAATCTCTTAATATAATGATGAAGGGTAATGTGCATTTTCATTCAGCTATTGAGCTGATGTTTAACATCATTTTATTTAAAGTAATCTATTTAAATAGTTTTAAATAATTAGATTAAATAGATATTTTTATTAAACTACTTCACCAAACAACCCTTTAAGTTAAGGGCTATCATTTACTGATAATTCACATATTACAAGTAAAGTTTTTCTTATAGCTCAAGAAATCTGAGAGGCCTTAAAGGGATAGTTCACCCAAAACTGAATGCGATAGCAATGAAACACCACACTCAACGCCGCGTGAACGTGAAGTGAGGTATGCCATCGTGAAGGTATGACATCATTCAGAGACAAAGTGCAGAATTCTGGGAAATGGAGTTTAGTTAAGACATCCACAATTTTTCAAACAGTTTAATTCTAATTCTTTAAAAAAAATATGCTAGTTTCCCATCAGAGGGTTTCAGCTAAAAGTATATTAAATGTTTCTAACCAGCAGTTCCTTATAAATTCCTTATTAGTGTTAATTTTAATACTTTCAAAACAGGGAAACCGCAACATTTCCCTTTTTAATGTAGTAATATATATCTATATGTAATTCTGACATAACTAATAATGACAAGAAGTGTGTCATTTCTTTTTAGAAAAATTTAACAATGTGAACAAATTCTTTTGTCAAGGGATGTTTTGACTCTTAATATTTAATAGAAATGAACAATAGAATAGTTATTATTTGTTTTAAATAATTTAATTAGTTTGAATGGGAATATTTATGATATAACTTTACCCTTTAAGCTAAAAAAAAACATTTTCTGATAATAATTCACATATTTACAACCCAGGTAGCAAAGAATTCTGGCCCAGATTTGGCATGAGGCTGGCACAGCAGGCATTCATCCATCACTTTTGGCCAAATAAGACCCGGGTTTGGCAGAGGTGGCACACAAGACATGGGCCAGATGCAGGGCCGGATTAACCAATGGGCATTATGGGCACAGGCCCAGGGGCCCGTGCGCACTTGGGGCCCCTGCGAGGGGGGTAAAATAGCGATTTTGGAGTGACTATTTAGGCGAAGAGCAAATAGCGCACCTCGTTGGAATAAACTAGATGAGTGATTCACGCGCATCACCGTTTGATTGACAGAGACAACATAAGTAATGAGCGCAATTGGTATCAGCATCAGTGGCGCAGCTCGTAAAGCGCATGGCAACATGTTTTGACGCGATCGACCATGAACCGAATTCGAATCCAGCGTCTGATGAACACGTTCCCCCCCCCCCCCCCCCCCCTCTCTCTCTACTCTTCATCACGAGGAAGACAAGTAGGAATCATTAATAAGTTTTAATTAGAATTGCTTCATTGAACTTGAACAAGCATATTAAAATCCATTCATTTTCACTAGTTGTATTAGTATTTTTTTTTTTCAAAGTGTGCTTTAAATGCTTTAAAAATAAGTTAAATCTTGTAGACTAGAAATATGTACTGTATATTATTTATTTAAAAATGCGGACAATACATTATAGATTCATTTTATTTTAAAAATATTACATTAATCTTATTTTTTAATTCAACTATAGGGGTGCGGCCAGGTAGGGGGCCTACAAGACATTGTGCCCAGGGGCCTCTGAATTCTTAATCCGGGCCTGGCCAGATGTCAAATGTAGTATTTGGTCCAGATGTTAAAAACTGATATGTGGGCCACGTAAGTTTGGCCTGTCTTCACCCACATTTAAACTATTTTTTTGAGTAAATAAAAAAAATCTACCAATCAGGTCGCTACCAAAACATGCCCATAATGCACCCAAAGTGCAATGCTTCATGGGGTTATCAATTTCATTGCAGTCGTGACAGACTGGCTCAGTTCAGGTCCAGTTATGAGTTATTAACTTGGCTGAGACTTGACCCACATATGGTCCATGTTTGGCCCTTATCTGAAAGCCAGACTTGGTCCAGTCATGTACCGTAATTCACTGTGGCATGTGGGCCAAGCAAAAGCTGATTGTGTGGGCCAGAAAAATGTTGCTATGTGGGAAGTAAAATTGTTCTTACAGCAGGTTTGAGAGGCCTTAAAGGGATAGTTCACGCAAAAATAAAAATGACTACTCACCCTCGAGTATTTCCAACCCTTTAGGAGTTTCTTCTATAAGGATTCTGACCACAAAAGAAGATATTTTGAAGGAAGCTGTGACCATTGACATTCATAGCAGCAAAACAAATACAATGGACGTCAATGGTTACAGGTTTCCAACATTTTTCAAAATATCTTCTTTTGTGTTCAACAGAAGAAACTCACAAATCGACAACAGTAAATGATGACAGAATTTTCATTTCTGCATGAACTACCCCCTTTAATACCATTCGCCTCCACAAAGTGCTGGATCCCTCACCATAACTTCATTA
Organism: Danio kyathit; assembly: GCA_903798195.1. NCBI lineage: Eukaryota > Metazoa > Chordata > Actinopteri > Cypriniformes > Danionidae > Danio > Danio kyathit. Next base: position 6,066,453 of record LR812524.1, on the reverse strand, counting down.
GTGCTTTGGTGAATTACGGTGTAGCTGTCCACCCTGGTTTCACCTCCAGACAGACAACAGGAGACAGGCCATAACTTCAGTGGTTATTTTATTTCCTTTTCAATAGGACACTAAACATGTGCATGGCCTGTGTGCCGCGAGTACAAAGGACACAAGATCTGTCGTAAACATTAACAGGAACAAGCTCTTCGTTTAGGAGAACGTGCCTCATGTAACTGCATTTTCCTGACAGATGTAAATCCTCACCGCCTGACAGTTCTCCATTCATCTGAGTAAATAATCAGGTTCAATCAGGAACAAACATTCACAACACTGTTTATCTAAATCGAGCACGTCTCACCCAAAAACTGCTATCAGCAGCACAGCACGGGTTACGACCGCTCGGATGGCTTTTAAACATCTCTGACTTGCAAAAAAGCCAAGAACACACCTCTGTTTAACATTTTGTTGAGGAAAAAGGTATAATGGGCACATGATTCATTTCTATAGCCTTGCTCTATATATTATATATCTGTATTTACATATTAGAGTATTTTCATTTCTTAGTAGCAAACCGCAGTGTTAAAAGCCTTCATCACAGCCAGGCTGCATTTATTCTTATAACACGACAATATTTAGGCATATTAAGGGGATTTCTTTTGTTAATCATGCAGATTTGAACAAATAAATATTTAGCCAGCATGTTTAAACATTTACAATTTGTTCGATTCAAGATTACGCAGCAAACCTCAGTGGATTATATATTAAGCACCCCTCACTGGTAAATAGATGTGATACAAATCTAAAGTGAGTTTATTTGAAGATTTAATACATTTAAAGGGCACCTATTTCACACTTTTTCCAGATTTAAGATAAGTCTTTTGTGTCTCCAGAATGTGTCTGTAAAGTTTCAGCTCAAAACTCCCATCAGATTATTTATTAGAGCTTTCTGAAGTTTGTCATTTTCAGCTCTGAGCATCTTGTAGCTGTTTTTGTGGCCTGTGCCTTTAATGCTGGTTTTTCCCGGCCACCGTTCCCATCGTTCAGAGTGTGCCTCAATCTTCGGCTGTGATAAACAGCACAGTGACAGACATGAGGGAAGCAGATCTCACGTAACTTTTATTAGAAATACTACAGTAAGAACTTTATCAATGATTATTTGATGTATTTGTTGTGGAGTTAATTCAAGCCTTTCTGCAATGATGAGTCACATACAAAGTCGTTACGAAGTTCACGCACACACACAGCGCATGCGTTAAACTTTGCACTGTTTTTGCACAGCAAATGTGACAGGATACACGATAATATCCACTGCTGTATGGATATCCGTTATGTTATTGTACAAAATAAACGTCCACAAACCGAGATTGAAGCGTCTTCTTATATAATTGTACTGACATGCGGCTGTGGTGATAAAGTAAAGACAGTAAAACTGTAATTTATTACAAACATGCACTGTTTTATAAACGTTTTAAACTTGTAAAACTCATTCTTGATCACATTTGATGATGACTGATGATCACAGAGAGCTGAACAGATCTTTTAATCCCAGTTGCTTTGCGCACATCCTGTCTTGTTGACATGATTATACGCGTTACTACGTTAATAGGGGCCGCCAATCAATTCGGTGGGTGGGGAAACCGCACTCTTACGTCACGTTGCGGTCAGCCTCAAAATGGGAGGGATTTGGATCCTATTTTAACGTCAGGAAATTAATAAAAGAGACTTATTGTGTTTCTATCACTCCAATATGACTGTAGACACACTATATCTACACACAGTTCTGTCCAAACAGCTTACAAAAGAGGATTTTTCATCATAGGTGCCCTTTAAATTCTTTTAGTTTATTTTAAGATATTCAAGACCAATTGCATATAGTCATAACTGAATGTAAATTCTCATATATATAACACTTTATAATAAATTCTCATTCGTTTAAACATTACTTAATGAAGAAATCGTGAATAATGCCTCGGTGGCATTTATTAATCTGTTATAACTCAACTTTACTTTTTAGTCATTTAATCTTTTTTAAATCAAGAGTCAGCATTAGTTGTGCGATGAAAACACTGCTGTGAAAACATTATTCTTTTGCATTCAGAATAACAAAATAAAGTCAATGCATTCAATAACGAAAACCTTAAAGTGTTAACAATATACAGATATTCTCAAGTTATATTATCAAGTAGCTTTGAGGATGGATTTATATATATATATATATATGTATATATATATATATATATATATAGTTGAAGTCAGAATTATTAGCCCCCCTTTGATTTTTTTTTCTTTTTTAAATATTTCCCAAATGATATTTAACAGAGTAAACAAATTTTCACAGTATGTCTGATAATATTTTTTCTTCTGGAGAAAGTCTTATTTGTTTTATTTCAGCTAGAATAAAAGCAGTTTATAATTTTTTAAAAAACATTTTAAGGTCAATATTATTAGCCCTTTTAAGCTATATTTTTTTCGATAATCTACAGAACAAACCATCATTATACAATAACTTGCCTAATTACCCTAACCTGCCTAGTTAACCTAATTAACCTAGTTAAGCCTTTAAATGTCACTTTAAGCTGTATAGAAGTGTCTTGAAGAATATCTAGTCAAATATTATTTACTGTCATCATGGCAAAGATAAAATAAATCAGTTATTAGAAATGAGTTATTAAAACTATCATGTTTAGAAATGTGTTGAGAAAATCTTCTCTCCGTTAAACAAACAAAAAATAAACAGGGGGGCTAATAATTCAGGGGGGGGGGGGGGGGGGGCTAATAATTATGACTTCGACTGTATATATATATATATCACAAAATTATTAATCTGTTATAATCTCAACATTTACATATATTTAAGATCAAGAGTGGTGTTTGTCAGCAACAATTAATGCAAAGTAGGGTTGTCGCGATACCATTAATCTTACGATACTATACCAGCTAAAGTATCACGATACCAAGTAGTATTGCAATACTGTAATTCATAACTCAAATTATAAAGAAAATCGCCAGAAATACTATATTTTATGTTATAATAGGCCTACTTGAATTTGATTCATGATTCCCCTTAAGGTTAAAAAGTATTATCTGCACCTCACTCACAACAAAAAATACATTCAAATAAAGATACAAATTATACCGAATGAAATTTGTTACAAAAGAGCATTTTCCAACAAAATGAGGCCATATAAAGTGGTCAAAAATTATTGCAATGCTTCCTGTTGCTATTTTGGGTTTTTCATCTATTTTTTCTTTCAGTCTTATCAGGTAACAATCCAAAGTAATTAAAAATTTCACTTTGTGAGTCGTTCTTTTAAAGAGATAGTCACGGTTGTTCTAGTTACTAAATCATATTAACAGGAACAGAAATGAACCGAAAAGGTGCAATAGGCTACCACAAAAGGCGCGAATTCTACAGTTTTGCAACCTTAAAGAGCTCCACAGACTATTAAAATAAAATGTTCTACTGTTGCACAAATGTGTAAGCATATTAGTGACTTGTCCACACCTAACATTATCTATTGTAGATTAATCATTAACGACGATACTACCGTTTACAAACTACAGTGGCACCGCCAGTATTTTGGAGCCATAGTATCGCGATGCTACCATAGTACCGGTAAACCGTGCAACCCTAATGCAAAGTAGGAGAGTTGATTACATATTAGTGAATGCATTCAATGAAAGAGAGACCTTATCGTAAAGTGTTACCAATATACAGACATTACTTTATACTCAAGTTATTTTATCAAGTAGTTTGAGGACGGATTTGTATATAATCTCTATATAAATCCATAAATTTATACGTAAATCTGCCACTATCTCACAAAAATATTAATCTGTTATAATATCAACATTTACATATGTTTTTAAAATCAACATTAGTTAACGCAAAGTGAAGTAGCATTTGTAAAGGTTAATAATTGCTGATAATTGTTTACATATTAGTGAATGCATTCAGTGAAGAAGACCTTATTGTTAAGCGTTACCAATACACCCAAGTTACTTTATCAAGTAGTTTGAGGACGGACGCTTTCATTAATCGTGTCAGAATCTCACAATATTGCTTATAACACTACATATCACTCAATTAGTGCTCTTAATTCCTGGAGGATTTCATTGGCACTAGTCCAGGGCATAATTTTGGCCCTGAGCTCGTCTGAACCCTCAGAAATGCCTTTGCGCAACAGTTTCTCCAGGGTGAATCCTTTCCTTGGCATTGCAATGTCGCCCTCTTTCAGCTCTTTAACAGGGCAAAAGTCGTTTCCTCCGTCTCCTATATAGCAAATCCGCTCATAACGCAGGCCATCTTTCGCTCGGTTCTCCGTGAAATCCCGCAGGACCCTCCTCTTGCACAGGTTTACCGGACATTCATTACAGTCATGCGCGTGGAAGCAGCGCACGCTCACGTACCCGCGCGCATCGATGTTCGCGGGGTTGCTAAAGACGTCATCTACTGCGGATTTCAACCCCGACGCCTGCAAAGCCCAGTCTATGAATAAAGTGTTCGAGTCGGAGATGATAATGCAGTCGACGTGCTTCTTATTTTCGGATATGAAGGTCAGGAGCTCGGTCATGCCGTCGGTGAACGGGATGCTCTCCATGACCGCGCGCATGTGCTCCGGCCGGACCGACTGGTCTCCGATGTAGGTCAACACTCGACCCATGTATTCGGTCCACCGGCCTCTCTGGTAGGACTTCTCCAGCCAGTCCGGTAACGTCTGGTCGGGGGTGCAGCGGATCACCCAAGTGTCGCTGTTTTCATCCACTATAGTGTGATCGAAGTCGAACACTACTAAGGTCTTCATTCTGCGCTGGAAATAATAACACAATAGTCAACATGACACGACAGTTCAATGTTTATATGTAATACTTAATCCGTAGCTAGTCAAAGAATGAGAATTAAGTTTAAGGAAATCAGATATGTACCGACCTGAAGCGGCAGCCCGACCGAATTATTTAATTCTGTTAACGATTCTGAGTCAGACACTTGCTTACAACACAAAGCGTGATTAATCCCCGCCCATTTGGAGCTGCGGCTTGTCTGTGATAGGCTACAGCTCACGTCACTCAAATGTCTTGTGATGATGTGATTGGTCGCTGGAATCGTAAGAACGGGAATCGTTCTTTCTTGCTTTCTGTTTCTTTATAGTCATTCAATCCATAAGGCGAATAGTTCAGAAGTTGATCCGAAAAGCATGAATTCTGTTTATATCTTGAATTAAATATGTACTCATTCATTGTGAGTGTGTAATAAGAAGTTCCAAGATACAACGCTAATTTGCTGACATGAATAGGGTAATAAATACTGATAGATATGACCTCACTTCCTCATTTAAGCAATGTACAGTTGTTTTGTATTATTTCTGAAAAGTTAATATCACGTATTAATACGTGAACGAGGCATTATCTAATTAAAATATGCACTAATTTGAATAAATTAAACAAAAATCTGAACATTGGATAAAGCTCGCTACAAAAAAAACGTAAAATGAAGCAAGATTTATAAAAGAAATAACGTAAGCATCGTTATCACCCCAATAAACCGTCAACAACCAGATAAACTCATGATTTTAGAAATAAAACATTGACCTTTCTGGGAAACATTAGGCCTATATGAACAAACACATCTGTAAATAGATTTCTGGCTCAGTGTACTCGGGGAAATGCTCATTTCAATTCATGAAATTAGTATTTGTATTTAAATACAAGATTGGTCGCTGGAATCGTATGAACGGGAATCGTTCTTTCGTGCTCTCTGTTTCTTTATAGTCTTTCAATCCATGAGGCGAATAGTTCAGAAGTTGATCTGAAAAGCATGAATTCTGTTTATATCTTGAATTAAATATGTACTCATTCAGTGTGTGTATGCAATTGCAAGATACGATAATCTGCTAACATGAATACTATGACCTCACTTCCTCATTTAAGCAATGATCAGCAGAGTTGTCTGTCATGATCATGGGGGTCTAAACGTTCTCGATTTTTCTTCTATGAATAATACATTCAAGATAAGTTGGTTGAGGCAGTTTTTGAATGATCCTGATTCTCTTTGTAATGCGATTCCCAAGTATATCTTCTCTAAAGTTGGTTGTCTCCCTTTTTTTGTTAGTATGTAATAATAATATTTCTAAACTTCCTATTAATTATCTCGTTTCCATAAGCAAGTATTATTCGCATGGCAACTAATATATAAACACAACTTCAGTCCCCATATATTATATCTGGAATAATGATATTTGTTCTAAAAATAAATTTATATTTTACCTAATTGTTTTAAGAACAATATTTGCTTAGTTTCTCAAATTTTTAAATAACAATAGCTATTTACTTATTCTGAGTTCTTAAGTAAATACTGTATTCCTATAGACGAATTACCGGTTTGTAAACATTTAAGATGCGCGCGCAGCGAGGTTGCAGAAAAAAAACCGGGAGCGGTAGCATTTACAGCGAGGGAATGACATCCGATGCGGTACAGAGTTTGTTGTTGTCTTAGAAATAAGTTAAATTGACTACATATTATATATATTATTTACATAATGCTGTCAGTGTATTATAACAGCTTGTCACCCAGTGATAAGCACAGTGATTCGGCAAAATTAACGTTAAAGTGAGCAGCCTTCGTCTGACAGGTTCATTTGCGACAGCACCCTCCTAATGGATATTGGATTAGACGAAATGGCCAAGCATCCAGCCTGAAATACACAACTTTCTCATTGAAACTCCACGTGATTTTACTAGAGAAGTTAAAGGCCTACAAGTCTTTGGATGCCTACAATTTTGTTGTGTGGTCATGTGCAAGAAAAAATGCTCCATGATCACCAGATTCAAAACTATGTAGTGCTAAAAACCGAGGTTCTGCCGAGCCAAAGACAAGGAAAGAAGACGGGACTATACAAAGGTAATCATCAACAAGCATAACAACTGCATTGTGACAGCGAACTGCTCCTGTACGGCAGGTTATGTGAACTTACACTTTTACATTTCATTCTAAGCATTCAGTGTCCGCAGTTTATTATTCCCATATTTAAGTTATTGCTGAAATCGTTGCTGCAATCAAAAGCGAGTAATGTGTATGATTCAGCATAGAGTAAACTTACCTGATATGAAATGAGAACTGCAGAGTCGAGCATTTTTAATTAGGTCCTCACTCCATTCAGCTCTTCTGATGGCAGTTAGCCAAAGACGTCTGCGGTTGGCATTAAAAGCAGTGTGGTGTACGGTAAAATTAAGTTTTCTATTTTTGCGATTTTGGCATTCTACTGCACAACACCACATGTTTGCTATTGCAACCGGTATGCGCAGTTGAACCCGTGTGACGTCATGTGAGATGTAGGTTAGTAATTCCCCTATAGGGTCTATGCATCATAGGTGCTCTGTCCCTAAATATGATGTCAACAATCAGGAAAACTGACAGCAAAGATCACAGGTTCAGTATCAATTTTTTTATTTGTCAAATTCAGCCGAACCCAACACGGTCATCTCTTTACAAACATAAAGCCCTTACAAAACTCCAAGGTACGCAAACTAACCCCAACAAACCCCTTTTAAAAAACAGCTCAGCTCAGCTCAGATGAAACAAAAAAAAAAGTAACCATTGTTTTAACCAAGGGACTCACTAAACGTTTATGTGGTGTAGAGATCAAGAACATGACAGAAGACCAGATAAAAGCCGGACAAATACAACGGATTCATTCCAAACCAATATGTGTCTATCAATCTTTAAAAAATAATCCAGACGTTGAGGATCAGGCCAAGTCCAGTAGAGTTGAAGACTAAAATCAGTCTCTTGGTATGGTTTTTAAATCGCTGATGTTTGTATGGCGGGAAAACAAACGTAAATAAAAGCATTGATTCTCAGTCGCTGTCGCTAGAAGAGGAGTCCTTTTTCTTTGCATCCTTTCTCGGGCTTTTTGATTTGTCCTTTGCTCTCTCTTTCGATTTGGGGCTCTCGCTTGTTTTTCTTTTCTTGCGTTTATCGCTGTCAGAGTCGCTGCTTCCCGTGTCGCTCTTGTCTTTCCTCTTCTTCTGTCGATCCTCTCGCTCTCGGCTGCGCTGTTTCTGAGAGGACCGTTCTTTAGAGCTGCGGTCTCGTCCTCGTGTTTCTCTGTTTTTATTGTCTGTACTCTTCCTCCGGTCTTCTGCGTCTCTGCCTCGGGCTCGGTCTCTGCTTCTGGAGCGGCGGGATGTTTTGCGGTCTCGGCTGCTGCTGTGTCGTCTGTCGCGGCCTCTGTCCCGTGATTGTCCTCGTTGTCCGCGTCCTCTCGATCGGGATCTCCGTGAAGCGTCGCGACCCTTTTCTTTGCTTCTGGATCGCTCTCGTTCTCCATTCTTCTTCTTTTCCACCTCCTTCGATTTCTCCTTTTCTCCGTCTTTGGCTCTTTCTTTGCTTCGGTCTTTCTGTTCGACCTCTTTATCATTTTTCTCCTTCCTGTCTTTGCTAGTCGAGCGTCCTCGTTTGTCATCAGGCTTTTTGCTCTTTTCTTTCTCCCTCTTCTTGTCTTTGCTTTTGCTCCGGCTGCGAGATTTCTTCTTCTCAGCATCGGCGTCTGGCTTTTTCCGTGCGTCCCTTTCTCGGCTTTTGGAGCGATGTTTGTCTCTCTTTCGGTCTCTTCCTTTGGAGGGACTGCGTGATTTGTCCCGCTTTGAAACTTTCTTTTCCTGCTCAGAGTTTTTCTTTGCCGTGTCTTGCTTGTCTCCCCTAGCTTTGTTGACGCTACTTGGCTCAGTAGTTTTCGTCTTTTCCTCTGACATATCTCCTCTGAAATGTAAAAACACATATTAAATGTTTAACTTTGAGTAGGGAAAAACATTTAAAGTGCGTTTTCTTATGTCTTTATGGCTTGTTTCCACTGAGTGGTACGGTACGCTTTTATGGCCTTTTCCACTGTTAAGTGGCCTGTTTCCACTGAGTGGTTCGGTACGGTACGGGTCACCTTAATCAGGCTTGCGTTTCCACTGCCATGGTACCATTTTGGTGGGGGTGGTGTTCGACAAAGTTTCAGACGACGTCATTCTCGCTCGAGGAAAAGTAAAGCTGTACGGTTTGTTCACACGTCATATGAGAAGCACTTCTCACAAAACGGATGCTTGATACACAAATTCTTGTGTATAAAAGTTCATTACTAACATTTCTATGAACAATAACTGCAGATCAGTGCGAAATAGCGTACTGTAACATCTGCAATTACATAATTAAATAAATAAATGCAACATATATGAACACGTACAGACCCTTACAGTCTCCGATATGTTACTAATTACAGAAAAACTACACACAGCATATATTTAGTCCTTATTTGGGTACAAAAACAACATGCAACATACAGCCCACAGTGTAAACCTCTCATCTGTATCTTTAATTTTCACCAGCAGAGTTCGAGTCATAATAGTCCAAAAGGAGACGATAATAATTAAACACTGCATTTTATTTTAGGTTGCTGAAAGAATCATTTTCTCCTGTGTTTTTTCCGGCTTCTCCTTAGTTTTTTCGCACTTCACTCTGGCGTTTGTCCGTTTCTGAAAGGCTCGGATGTCAGAAGCGCTTCAATAATCAAGCGCACGTTATTATCATCAGCTCAAGAATTTGTTATTTCAAATATAGACAGGGTAAGCGCATAGGAGAAAGCGAAACCACTCGAGCTTTAGACCGCCTTGTGAACAACTACGGGGCACAGAGTAGTTCTGCTCTTCTTCTTGGCTTTGTGGCTGTTCATCAAGACGACGACAAGGTTTATTTAAGCTTGGGTCGACCATGGCTCATTATTATCAAAGTCCCTTTAAGGCCTCTCGGGCAGTATGCTCGGGCATTCTTTTTGAATGGGTAAACATCAAATTTTCCAAAACTACTTGTCAAGCTTATGATTACAGTACATATTACGAATAACCAATAAAATGAAACAACAACTGTCTCTTTAGTCTAATTTCTAAATGTTCGTATCACAAAAAATCTGCAGAAACCCACATCTGGTTCGAACCCCTCCCATGGAGAATTGTCATTCTATAGTGATCGCTGACTGGCTCCTGTACTAGAAGGCGGGCTTTGTTTGCCATATAGCGATCGCTGATTGGCTCCTGTACTAGAAGGCGGGGCTTCATTTACCATATTGACAGTTACACTTTTCCCCATTCAAAAGTATACGAGTGACATGTCTTGTGTATTCTATAGTCTTTGTTATTATATGTATATATTATTACAGTGTAATGCACTGATCATCAACTGGCGGCCCGCGGGCCAAATCCAGCCCGCTGAGCCGTTCAATCTGGCCCGCGACTGGATTCCAAAATTGTGAGGATCAAAAAGAAAATAGTGGTCCACACTATTAAAGCAACAAAAATAACAACACATGAGTCTCTTGTCAGAATAACCACCATTTATGACTATATTTAGGCTACACTCCGAAATGAGGACAGACTCAAACAGGTTTTAGCGTAAAAAGACCGGGTGGGGTGTAGGCGGAGTGCGCGCGACGTGTGTGTGATGAAGAGCAAGGAGGGATGCGGTGGAGAGAGGTGCGCAAAGTATTTGAGGAGCGGGAGGAAGACGCACGATTTTCGGGAGATTATCACTCGTTTGCGGGCATCCGGGAGTCTCTATGCATTTGTAGGAGACTCACAGAACTTCCGGGAGACTTGGGTTGTCTCCCTTAGGACAAAAAAATGGAGGAAAAACTATCTGGCACAACTTAATATAGCATGGTAAATAAATAACCTGGTACCAGAACAAAACAGGTCACAAATAATGTTCGCACATCAAATGAAATGTTAAGTGGGCTTAAATTCAAATCACAATGCTGAAACGGGCTACTCACAGTGCTTAATCAATGGCTAAAGTTACATTTCCCTTTGTTGACTGCAAAATATCTCTCACTCCTAGTGGTTGACTGTGGTATAGGTGATGGGAGCCTGAATCAAATGCCTTCAGTTTTGTAATAAAATTGAAAAAATATAAACATTAAACAATGTTAAGCCAAAATGAGATTTTTATTTGATTTTCTTCTTGGGGGTCCGGCCCTCAAGGAGTCTGTCTAGTAAAACTCTGGCCCTCTGACAAATATAGTTGATGACCCCTGGTGTAATGTCTCGGATGTGTATTTAAAATTGCCGCTTCCTTTGTTTTGATTCTCCTGGCTTGTGCACGAGCTAGTGACATTTCTCTGTAAACCAAGAGAGTTCAACTGTGTCATGCACTGCCTCTTGGTACCCTTTTGTTGTGCTAAATACCCTTTCGAAACGGGCCAAAAAGGTATCTAAAAGCGAACCGTACCACTTTTTGAGTATCCTTTCGGGGGTGGAGAAAACTTGCAGAAAATTTGTATTTAAAGATACAGGAATTTTTTTACACCCATTTACAGCATGATATTATAAATGAGAGATATTTTAAGCAGAAACTCCAGTCATTCTATGGACAGCTGAGATTTAAATTACATTTAGTGAAAAAAAAAAAAAGAGCATAATAGGATCTTTTTAAATTGGTGCAATCTTCATTGTACAATACTGGACATAATATCTGCATGTAATGTCAAATTGGACATACTTGTCTCCTTTAATCCACCGCTCCTGGGAGGCAGCTAAATTGGCTTTAGCTTTCTGTGTTCTTTGCATTTCATGCCTCCAGTGTGGAGGAGTCTCACTGCGGCGAAACCGATCCCACGACCGCGAGCGGGATCGAGATGGTGTCCGATAGCGCTACAGGATACAGAAAAATAATAAAATATAAAAAGAATTGTGCAGGGTATTTACCTGAAATCAGAGAGTAAAATTCAATACCTTTAAAAACTTTTACATTTTAAGACCTCATTGCCACAGTTTCAACCAGTAACACGGGCAACATTTTAACATTCAGTATATTTGCTAAATATTGATTGTAAGAAACTAATCCTAAACTAAAACATTATTCATATGCTGAATAAAAATGCTAATCCAGCAGGAGGCACCTACAGAACTGCATGAATAACATTGTTGCCTTGGCTACTGCAGTAAACAAAGCAGCGTGACGTCAAATCTAGCAAGAGGGGTCTGGATGCAGTGCAATCTGAGCTGCATCCAATGCTTTTTAATGCGCTCACCTAACCCCACCCCTAATCCTACCCCTTACAGTGACGTCACTCACTTCATTGAGTGCATTGTGTCTGACATTGCATCGTTGAGTGATGCAATCTCAGCTTGCATAATAAAGGCTGCATCCAGATACTACTGAATCTAGCAGGATTTTAGTGATCTAGTGACTACACAGCATCCCGATATTCAGAGATTAAATTCAGGCAAACTTTAGCATACAACAATACATTATACAATCAAAAATGTTACAAAATGTATTATCTTGTCAAATAGTATTTAAGACATTTGAAAACTGTGGCCTTACATTTATCTAAATTGATTTATCAGCTTTTAATACTTTAAGACCCAGCAGTCATCCTGATGTACATATAAAACTTATCCTTTTTTTTTTTAATTAATTAATAATACAGAGTTAATAGATGTGCAAATACATAGAGTATTTATATAATTACATTTTATTTAAAGAAATTAAGTTTTATTTTATCTATTTTATCCAGGAAGGATGAATTGCTTAAAAGGACATTTCAGAAAGATTTCTAGTTGAAATAAATGTTGTTACTTTGAACTTTCTATATATTAAAATTGCGGAGAAATCAGAGAACTTAATTAGATATTAAAATATATTCTACTAAATATCTAGAAAAGTTATTTTAAATCATAAAAATATTTCAGTTTTCATTGTATTTCTGATCAAACTAATGTAGAAATTAGACAATAAGACATTAACTGTAAAACCTTCTTGATCCTAAATTCTGAATGGTGGTGTATTTATATTCAAACTCTTTTAATCTGCGCTTCAAACCAAAGATTTATTCTCTCACCCTCGGTCCTCTTCCTTTAATTCTGCGGCCTGACCTGGTCATCACCAATCGTGTGCGGTTTGGTCGTGAATTTGCCATGGGTCTGGAATAGAATTCACAAAGTCATGAACTTGAAATCACACTACTTACTACTACCATTGCAGTGACAACAATTAAAACAAAAAATATCAAACAATACAACAAGTCTATTTATGTACCAAATAAAATAGCATCCATAGTATGGACCCTTTTCACATTTTCAGGTTTCTCAGTAGCAGTAGTCAGCGTAGTTGACCAAACTTAAGAGTGCAGTGAATGGGAAAGTACAACAAATCATTTCTTTACAATCCTATTTAAATAATAAAAAGGAAAAACTCCACGATGGCGTTATCAAGACTTTCGGAAATAGAAAAAAGAAGAGAGAACAATGTCTAATGTACTGTCCTGTCCCCATAGACACTGCATTAGAAACGCCTCACATAACTGGTAATTCATTTTTTGCAATTTGATGCAAAGATGATGTAATACATACATAATTGCATATAAATATACATACATTTAAAAAAAAAAATCTAAATATTAACAACTTTCAAGGATTTAAGATGACGATGACTGTTAAACACGTCATAACGGTCTTGTGAAAAGGGTCCATTATTGCAAGAAATATTAAAATGTTATATTTTACCTTTCCCTTTCCCTCTCTCTCTCCCGGTCTCTTTCTCTGGGTCTCTCTCTCCCAGAATCCACCTTGTCCTTTTCTTTGCTTTGCTCCTCCTCTTTGGGCTTCTCCGGGCTTCGCCTCATCAGAAAGCGGTTTTCTGGAATAGGTGGCACTTCCTCTGGGCGGATAGTGGACACAGCCTGAGGTTCAGCTTCTTCTTCATCAGATCTACAGATAAAAGACAAGTTACTACAATTCTCACTCCATTCTGCTGAAGTTATAGAGAAAAAAGCAAAAAAACAATGAAAATCAGCATATAATTATTGTGTTACATAGTGTATGAAAATTAACCAGGATTCAATCATCTATAAGGGGAAAAAACACGTATGCATCTAAAATAACTATCAAACCACAGTATTCTATCATAAATTTACCTAAATGGTCAAAATTGATGCATCTACCCTTAAAAACAAACAAACAAGTCAAAATAATTTGCAAAAACTAAATCATTTTATTGGCCGCTTATCAAATCAGATCATTTCTGATATTATAATAATGTTAAGGGGGTGTGATATTGATAAAATCCTATCTTTTCCCATAAAAAATAAACCATATTCAGCTTTGTTTGTGTGTAAAAGCACCTCTGTTTGTTTAAAAATCAATATTAATTTGACCAGAGTAGATTCTAGGCCAGTGCCTGCCTTATTAGTGATTCATTAAATATTTGAAATGAAAAATCATTGAATTGATTCAAATGATTCATTCAAATGGATGATTCATTTAGAAACTGGCTCGGTCCAAAAATTGTAAAACCTTGAGTAGGGGATTATTTTAACAGTAAAGATTTTACGATAAAAAAATAAATAAAAACATTAATCTGTAACGTGAATGTACTTTTGACAGACTTTTCATAAATCCTCTCCTGTGGCTCAATCTTATACGCACTTCAGAATCTTGGCAGAAGCAGTAGGTCATTTAATTTGATTGGTGTAAAATCAATAACACAAGTGATCAGACTCCTGATGCTGTGATATTGCACAATAAATCTAAATGTAATCAAAACCATGATTATAGGCCGTTCACATATCACATCTAAAAGCATGCGGAAAGCGCAAGCGAGTTGCTTCCTTCAGTTTTCAACGCTTTTTGCGCATCAACCGTTTTCTCAGAGGATAACAAAATGACCAACCATTGCTGCAGCTCTGATACAACTTTTATTTATAGAGAAAATTTAAAAGCACTGCAGTGTTTGGGCATTCTGTGTTTGTCTGTGGCAATTAGTCTACCGAAATATATTGTATATTCCATACAAATATGATCAGTCAGTTCTTGTCACGTGACTCGTGGTGGGCTTGCGGCATTCTGAAAAGTTGAGATATTTTCAACTGGGTGCACCTGTCCCACGCATCTAAAATAACTATGAAACCACAGAAATCTAGTATAAATTCACCTAAATAGTCAAAATTTATCCCTATATCCTTACCCATCTCCATTGGATTTAACGAACTTGCGCGCGTAAAAGACATGTTATGTGAACGGCCCCTTAATCAAAGGAGCTGCGACTGTCATCAACGTAGTCAGAGAAGCACAGTCGTGTGTAGTAAATCTCAAAAACAGAGATCGCTCTTGCGTGGAAACTAAAAACTAGCCTGTAAGTGAACTACAACTGTATAGTAAATGCTGATCCCTAAAACCACATTCTGGAGATTTACTACTGATTCCAGAACTGAGTTTACTGACAAAATGTGCACGACAGTCGGTTTCGATTAATAATGCAGCCCTAGATATTACTGAACTATATTGTATCTTCTAAAAAAAAAACAATAATCCACACAAGAAAAATTCTGCTTTCATGACATGAAATCCAAATGTATCATATTAAAATAATAAAGGGGACTGTGTTCACAAAGTACCCTTTCTTCTCTTTCTTTTTGTGTTTCTGTTCCTTCTTTTTCTTGTGTTCCTTCTTGTGTTTCTTGCGTCGTTTCTTCTCCTTCTCTGATTCCTCAGAGTCTGAAGAGCTGTCAGAAGAAGAGTCCTCACTCTCGCTGGACGACTGGTGCTTCTTCTTTTCTTTCTTTGCTGGATTGACAAAAGTGGAAACGATATTTTAAAACAGTGTTTTTTCAGACACTCACTTTCATTCAATTTGGCTGAAGAAAAAAAAATTGTGTTATAGCCATTAATAAAGGTACTGTGAAATTAAACTTTTTTCAGATGTTACTATAAATATTGTTAGTATTTAGGATATCTAAGCTAGTGCGCACAAAATAGTGACACAATTCACATTTTGAAGATTTAAAACTAATATAAACATGTAAAGCTTGCAGTTTGTCACTTCTGCCTAAATGGATCAGCGATTTCATACACGTCATCTCATACTAGGGCTGCACGATTCTGGCTAAAATGAGAATCACGATTTCTTTTGCTTAAAATCAAGATCATGATTTTCTCACGATTCTGTAGACGTAAAATAAGGGTAAATTTAAGTATCGTATTATTATTGTTATTTCTCAAACAAATGGTAAAACAACAATAATAATATAGGCCTATGTGTAGCTCTACTGTTGGTTAAAATGCTAAATATTGTATAGACTTGGAACGGTGGACTTGACTACCCTTAAATATGCCCTGGTCGTTAATGCACAGAAAAGTGATGACATCGGAATACAACTATTCATAATTCTGAAGTTAAATTATTATGTTTGAGACATATGCTTGCAATCTGTCATTGACAACATAATTAGACACTTTTTTCACTGGTAAAATCAGACATTTGTCATTATCAGATTCCCTCTTGCATTATATTTAACACTGTATAGGCTAGAGTAGTTATAGTGACACTGTAAATAATTTATTTTCATGCACAACAACATTTGTGTTCGCCATGAAAGAAAAAAACATATCAAATGCTTGTCATAATCTTAAATTTACAATGCGATATGATCATGTAAATGATGTGCGGGTTTTGTTTCACTTTCACTGGCGAGTGCGGCTCATGTCATGACTGCCATCACTTTGAGGTAAAAAAAAACAAAAAAAAACATGCATGCAAATCACACTTCCCGTGCGGCTCTCAAACGATCACTCTGTGCAACAAACTGAATGTTATTTACAACATTATTACCTGTTATTCACAGCCTATGCAGGTTCTGTTCACTAAAGTATATATCATTCGCGGGCATGCGCGCCTCCTCTTAGGGACGTACAAACGCTACGTCAGCTCACGTGTGATTTAGCAGCCGCAAATACATCATTACATTAAGCCAGAAATTACATATTACATTTTTGGGTGAATTGTACCTTAGAAATACAGTATATGACATTTTTAACACCATTTGGAGGCGTCCATATTGCTGAGCAACATATATATATATAAAACAACGTGAAGACTTGTGCGACCGCCTTTATGCTCCTCCCTAACTTGAAAATATAATTGGCTGAATAAAGATCGTGTAGGGGGTCGAATTGAGGTTGCAATCTTTTTTCGATTAATCATGCAGCCCTACCTCATACTTCAGTTTCTCATCAAATCATGACCAATCAAATGTTCTCTAGTGTCTGACATGCCCCACCCCTTTCAAGACACTTCTCATTTAATGCGCTTGAGCTCAACCTCACACTCAAAACTCACTGCTAGGGCTGTGATAAAAAACAAAACATTATTGACTTTTTTTTTTTTTTTAAAGGCTACACTATGTAGCCCTCTCTGTATTAGCGAAAAAAATAAAAAGATTTCAAACAACATCAAATAGGCATTTTTTTCTGGGTTTTCATCTTTAATTGATAGAACAGTAGAGAGAATTGACAGCAAAGTCTGGGGAGCAGAGAGAAGGGAAGAATCGGCATAGGACCTTGAGGCGGGAATCGAACTCGGGTCGCCGTGAGCACCGAAGTGCATGTGTCGACGCTTTAACCACTATGCCATCAGCGCCGACAAATAGGCTTTTTTTAATTTAACTTAATATGCTGTCAGTTACCATTTATTGATTTAAGTTAATTAGACATTCACTAAAAATTAGTTTAAATAAAAAAACTAATCGAAATGCAATGACACAGGTAGTTGATCTTGTGGAATAAATGATAATACTTTATGCATTAAATAAATATATATTTTTGTAACATTTCTAACACAATGAGACAATATAAGCAATAATCACCTTTGGATTTTGGAACAAGTTCCCCACAGTTGAGCACTTTGACCTCTGCATACGGTCTGCTGTTGGTATCCGTCTTCTGACTCTCGATCATCCTGATCACATCCTGGCCGGTGATCACCTGACCAAACACCACATGAATTCTGCAAAGAGAGAAAAAAACACAATTAAATACACAGCACATATACACTTTAGTGATCAATTTCTAATCTATATCCACACTTACCCGTCCAAGTGAGGAGTTGGTTTAGTAGTTCTATGGTCAGGGACACAAAACAGTGAGGCAGAATGTAAATATAAATCTAACGAACACAAAAACAGTGATTAATGCACACCATAAATCAGCTTTGACTTCATTAGCATTTCCAGTTCAATGCACTGAGGACAAACATTTACGCTCATTTAAGGCTGTAACAATGAAAACGAAATCTGCCGATCATTGTCCATCATCCCATTGGACAGCAGAGACGCCAGTATTCTGGACTCACATAAAGAACTGTGAGCCGTTGGTGTCCTTCCCTCTGTTGGCCATCGATAACAGGAACTCCTTGGTATGTTTCATGGAGAAACTTTCATCTGGAATAAGAATATTGAAATCAGGGTTGCTATTGGTAAAATAATAGTGTTTGTGTATATATATATATATAATACATTATATATATATATATATATAATACGTTTGTAGGGTATTTAAATAAAAGGAGATGCGACTAATCTACAGTGGGGGAAATAAGTATTCAACAGGTCTTCTTTTTTCCAGGGAATAATACTTCTAAAGGAGCTGTTGACATGGAATTGAACCAGATTTTGGTAAAAACCCAAAATACAAACATAAAAATAAAACAAAACCTGAAAAATTTGTTATGTGTAATAACAATGGAATGACACAAGGAGAAAGTGCTGAACTACTGAAATGGATTTAATACTTTATATAAAAGGCTTGTTTGGTGATGGTAGCTTAAAGACGCGTCTCATATGGAGAATGATGAACTCACATGAATTGCTCAGGTGTGAGTTTTTCACAGACTTCAACAGAGTGTAAAAGATGGTTCTGTGGGTCTCGTCGATCAAATCTGAATTTTATTTTGTATTTTCTATTGAGTTTAAGTCAGGTGATTGGCTGGGCCATTCTACAGCTTGATTTTCTTTCTCTGAAAGCATTTGAGAGTTTCCTCGGCTGTGTTTTGGATCATTGTCTTGCTGAAATGTCTATTCTGATTTCATCCTCCTGCTAATGTAGATGTTGGACTGAAGCAGCTGATATAAATTTACACTGAGGAAGGGCAGAGGGTTACTGAAGAACTACTGAGAGATTTCAGCTGCTGTCTGGGCTTTCACTGCCTTTCTACAGCTCCCTTTCTTCATGTCTTCAATACTTTTTCCTGTGTAATTTCATTTTATTACACCCACTTTTATTTCCAAACCATTTAGATTTGTTATTTTTTGCATATATACATATATACATATATATATATATATATATATATATATATATATATATATATATATATATATATATATATATATATATATATATATATATATATATTTATTTATTTTTTCCTTTGGTTGTTACCAACATCTGGTGAAAATTTCAAGTCAACAGCACCTTGAGAAATATGTTTTCTGAGAAAAATTTCCCCCGCTGTATATAAAGTGCAAACAATTTTGAAAAAGTGCAAAAGACATTTTGGTGGCGCAGGACCTTTTGAATCAGATGCTATCGAATACTTTTTCCATTCAATTCATCACGTTAACACACGTGTGTTTAATCAATCAGTCATACAGTAACCATTTACATCATAAAAAAAAAAAAAAAAAAAACTAGACAGATTAAATTTCTTCAACAATTTTTAGTTGTACAGTATTTAGACAAAAAATCCTTATTTTTAACTTACAAATTTATTTACTTGTTACACTACAAACTTATTTCAAGACAAGTTTTTTTGGCTTTTGATGGACTATCAACATGGTAAAACAGAAAGATTCTTCTTTTTTTATTTTTTTTGCTATTGGTAAACAAAACAGTTACAAAAACACTTCATAAATAAAAGATGAACAAAGTTGAACTGCAAAAAAACTCAGTTGAAATTAGCCAAATTAAAATGAAAGCTAAATAACCCAAACTACAAAAAACAGCAAAAGCATAAGGCAAAATACTACAACTAAGACTCCTACAATCAGCATATTATTAATAATAATAACAAATAACAATAAAATGCCACTGAATGAACTTTAGAAACTTTCAAGCTTTTTTGATTACTATTTGAAACAATTTTCATTTAGACAGAGTAACAAACTAGGTCAAAACAAAAAACTATCCAAATTACATAATCACTGATAAGATGTTTAAAAAAAAACAGCAAAACTATTAAAATGCATGGTCTTATGGGACACTCACCTTCAAAGAAACCTCCATATATAGATTCACCACCTCTGCCATTCCCTATGAAAGCAAACAGAATCCAGAAAAAAATGTTTCAAATGTCATTCATATATATGATGTAAAAGATGAAGGTGGAAAAAACAACAACAAAACAGAGTGATACCTTCACTGAAATCTCCTCCTTGTATCATGAAATCCTTCACTATCCTGTGGAAAGGAGTTCCTTTGTAATGCAAAGGTTTCTGAGTAGTCTTGCCAACTCCTTTCTCACCTGGATATAAAGATGTAAGAAGCCCTCTTAATGCAATACAGAATTTATGCATAGTGTAAATATTTTTGTGCCTGTTTCTAAACCATTTTCAATTAAAAACATTTTGTTTTAATTCATCTTGCCCATTAATTTGCATGAAATGTACTAAAAATTCAATATTTTGTCAAAAGTTTTGTACAAAATACTAATCCCTGAAATAGGGCTGCACATGATATTGTTTCAGCATCGATACCGCAATGTGATCTCATGCAATAGTCACATGAATGTTCAGTTTGTATTATAATTGATCATTTACATGCTTTGAGTCATGTGACTGCATGAGGATTTTAAAAGTATTCAGGCAGAAGACATTGTATCATTTGTTAGGGCTGTGCAATTAATCGAAATTTCGGTTTCGTTTTTGGCTTCTAACGATTATGAAAAAACATTAATCGAGATAAATTATAATTCCATCATATACCGCCCCCTTTCCAGTTGTACACATTTGTTGCTCTGCAAAGCTCAGTTTCATGTGAAAATGACTAAAAGCATGTAGTGTAATGTAACGTTTGCAGCGCGGGATGCACATCATTCATTGATGTTAGGGATGGGCGATATGGCCTAAAATCCATATTGCGATATACATTGCAGCCTCTTGCGATAACGATATATAAATTATAATAGAACCATTTCAGAACAGGTTACAGAGACCCTTAGGAAAGCCAAACTGCTATTTTATTTAAGAAATAAAGAAACGTTGCATGTCATTTTGAGAACATTTATTGTGCAAAAGTAAAACTATAATTAAACAACACAATGTTGCAGATAAAATAAACTAAATGTAGTGCCTTTTAGAAAGAAAGACTTTTCTTTTAAGTCCTTAGTTTCTAAATGCCAAGTTGCAGAGGACAAAAAAAAACTGGTGTTTAGTTAAGGAACTTACACTGTACTGAAATTACTTCCAGTATTAAATTAGTCAAATAAAATTGTGTATTGCAGATACTTTAAATAAAAACATATTTCTAACCTGCAGCCTAAGGTAACACATTTGATTTTAAACATTTTGTTCTCCTAATGAAATTAAAACTGGTGTCTTGATCTGCTCTTTCTCTCTCTCTCTCTCTCTCTGTCTGCTGTAGTGTTGGTGCTGCTGAGAGATTGAGACCCACCAGACAAAGTTTGTTATAAAGTAATGCAAAAATGAATACAATTAATATCGAAAGCGAAAGCAGATTCTCGGACATGTCTGGGGAAGAGAATGTATTGTCACCCCAAATAATGAGCTGGATCAGTCTATTTAGTCTTCGCGCTCTTCTCAAAGCTGCTATAAAGGCAGGACAACAGTTCTGTATCCAGCGCGTCTCTGTGGGTCTGCATGCAGAGCATGTGAGTCTGTGGCAGAGTGTTCTCTTATTAAAATAAATTTAATAACTCATTTCTAATAACTGATTTATTTTATCTTTGCCATGATGACAGTACATAATATTTTACTAGATATTTTTCAAGATATTAGTATTCAGATTAAAGTGTGATTCAAAGGCTTAATTAGTGTAATTAGGCAAGTCATTGTATAACAGCAGTTTCTTCTGCAGACAATCAAATATATATATAGCTTAAGAGGGCTAATAATATTGACCATAAAATAGGTTTCAAAATATTTAAACCTGCTTTTATTCTAGCCAAAATAAAACAAATAAGCGTTTCTCAAGAAGAAAAAAATTATAGGAAATACCGTAAAAAATTCCTTGCTCTGTTAAACATCATTTGGGAAATATTTACTAAAAAAATTCACAGGAGGGCTAATAATTTTGACTTCAACTGATAATCGTTTTGAATAATCGTGATTACAATTATGACCAAAATAATCATGATTATGATTTTTCCCATAATCGAGCAGCCCTACCATTTGTAACTTTAAATATGATTAATTCTACTGAATTATTT
Source organism: Danio kyathit (assembly GCA_903798195.1). NCBI lineage: Eukaryota > Metazoa > Chordata > Actinopteri > Cypriniformes > Danionidae > Danio > Danio kyathit. The sequence goes on along the minus strand of LR812524.1, from coordinate 6,044,216 downwards.
GTATTATTCAATTAATTTACCTGAATACAGTTAGACTCAGAATACAGTAAAACATTATTTCAATTGCATCTTTCTCTTTATTGTATTTATCTATGCTTTTAATTAGTTTATCATATTTATGACTTGAATTTAACTATTCAAGTCATCTGGTGAAACTGTATTCATATTAGGCTGCACGATATTGGAAAAATCTGACATTGCGATATTTTGTTTTGCTGCGATGTACAGTTGAAAGCAGAAGTTTACACACACTGTATAAGGCACATAACCATTTAAAAAAAGATGTTAATGTGACTAAACTTTTTCTCTTTTAGGTAAGTTAGGATTATCACATTTGTTTCTGTTATGCTTAATAGCAGAAAATGAGAGAGATATGTTTTGAGAAACTGTTGTAACTTTTCTTGAAAGTCAAGTTTACATACAATAAGATTATTATGCCTCTGAAAAAGCTCAGATGATGGTGTCAAGGTTTTGGACGTTTCTTATTGGCTAATTGACAACATTTGAGTTAATTGGAGGCACAACTGTAGAATAGTATTTAAGGAAAACCTCAAACACACTGCTTCCTTGTGTGACAACATGGGAAAATCAACAAGCCAGAATCAACAAACAAAGCCAGATTACAATTTGATTAATTACACTGGGAAACAGAATAATTTTTGGAGACATGTCCTGTGGTCTGATGGAACTAAGATTGAACTGTTTGGCCATAATGACCAGTGTTACATTTAATAATAATAATAATACATTTTATTTATATTGCGCTTTTCTTAGACTCAAAGCGCTAACAAGAGCATCAAAACACAGTAAAACATGAAATACACAAAAAAATACACAGATTTAAAAAAAAAAGAAATAAAAGAAATACAGAATAAAAGTAGCCTCATAAGTTATAAGCATTAACAAAAAGATGAGTTTTAAGAAGTTTCTTAAAACAGTCGAGGGAACTGGCATTCCTGATGTTTGTGGGGAGAGCATTCCACAATTTAGGTGCGCGATAAGAGAATGCCCTACCTCCCATAGTGCTAAGTTTAAAACGAGGCTGAAATAAGGTGAGCCCTGAAGTAGAACGTAGATTGCGAGAGGAAGATGAGGTAGATATAAGATCACATATATAATCAGGAGCAGAACCGTGAACAGCTTTATAAGTTAAAATCAAGGTTTTAAAATCGATGCGTGAGTTAACAGGCAACCAGTGTAACTGTTGGAGTACAGGGGTAATGTGAGAGCGAGTTGATGTGTGGGTTAACACACGTGCAGCTGAGTTTTGAACATATTGTAAAATCTTGAGCGAATTGGCTGGCAGACCCCCAAATAAAGAGTTACAAAAATCTAATCGAGACGTAATAAAAGCATGTACAAGCCTTTCAGCATCTGGTGTAGAGAGAAAAGGACGGATGCGGGCAATGTTACGTAAGTGATAAAATGCAGTTTTTGTTAATTGTTTAAAATGAGGTTTCAAGCTAAGCTGAGCATCAAGAAGTACACCAAGATTTCGCACCTGCATAGAAGAAGTTAAAAGGGAATCATCAACTGTTAACGTGAGGTTACCACATCTATTAACACTAGAGGGTGTGCCAATAAGTAAAATCTCAGTCTTGGAGCTGTTTAATTTGAGATAGTTTTGTTGCATCCAGGCTTTAATCTCCACCAAGCAGGCGTTAAGTGTTGACAGTGAGGCTGATAGATTAGGAGATGTACTGATATAAATCTGTGTGTCGTCAGCATAGCAATGATAACTAATACCATATTTTTGTAAAATTTTTCCGAGAGGTAGCATATAAATGCTAAACAAAAGTGGCCCGAGTACTGAACCCTGGGGGACACCGTGACACAGAGGGACAGTCCGCGATCTATGACCCCCCAAATAAATGAACTGTGAGCGTTCAGTGAGGTAGGATGTGAACCAACTTAGTGCTGTCCCAGCTAACCCAACCCAGTTTCGAAGTCTGTCCAATAGTAAGCTGTGAGAGATAGTGTCAAATGCTGCAGTTAAATCCAAGAGTACCAGAATACCACAAGCCCCCGAGTCAGCAATCATAAGAAGGTCATTAGTGACCTTAAAGGTGCAGTATGTAAGTTTGACACCTAGTGGTTAAACTTGGTGTTGCACTCCTGGATCAAAACAATAGCATGCGTGGGATGCCAGAGAAGCGAGTGATTTAAACTGTTCTAAAAAAAAGCGACGACACGCGATAGAGGGAATATTCTCCATATTAAAGGGAGTTTTTGTCCTAACCAACACCTCGAATTGAATTTATTAGAAACGGCTTCTATTTCTAACAGCTGAACTTGTGAAACCTATGACAGTGATCAGCTCAGGTAAATCTCGTGTGCTTTATTCAATGCTAAATGCTAACAATATGAGTTTGAATGCCATTTTACATTTAATGATGTTAACGTGGGTTAACATGTATTAAACAGATTCTAAACTTTACCATTTCATGAGTGAGTGCATATTCTGTGCTTCTGAAAGGCTGTGTTTAAATTTCTGCCGTGTTTGATCTGGTGCAAACAGCCAAATAGCTGATCACTGCCTCTCTCGTCACAGCGTGTTGTTAGGACACGCGGTTACAATGTAACCTGCTCACCTAATGTTGACGTTCGTAATATTTATGTCATTTGCTAATTAATAACCTCATGTGGAACTGAATCTGTCTCCCATACTGTCCTTTTCGGTCACGGACGCATGCTTTCAGAGCCTTTCTGAATGAATGTATGAAGTATGCTGTTTCCCAACATGGCAACCCGGGGTGCTGAATTATAATTGGCTAAACTGGCATGTGCATGTGAAAATTACCTAAACAAAGAGAGCGTTCCGGCACGGAAAAAACATTTTCAAAGCAGAATATCTGACTTCAGCATTGTTTTTCAGTTAAACAAGTATGTTCACTTAGGATGTTTCTTAAATATCTGCACACATATTATGGTAATTTTATGCTTTAGAAGAGTAAAAAAACTTACATACAGCACCTTTAACTAAAGCTGTTTCCACACTGTGACCCGATCTAAAGCCAGACTGAAATACATCAAATAAGGCATTTACATTGAGGTGGTTTTGCAGTTGTCCCGCAACCACACGTTCAAGAACTTTCGCTAAAAAGGGTAAATTTGAAATGGGCCGATAGTTTGAAAAATCAGTGGAGTCACAGCCAGGTTTTTTAAGGATTGGCGTAACAGCAGCAGTCTTCAGTGCCGTTTCTATTGACCCCGCACTGAGTGAGGCGTTCACGATAGCTGTGATATGGGGCACAAATAGTGATAAACAGTTTTTTAAAACAGAGGTTGGAAAGGGATCTAGTATGCAGGATGATGAAGTCATTGACATTACAGTCTTTGCAATAAGATTATCATCAACAGCATTAAAAGATCGATGCGTGGAGGACAAAGGGAAAGCTTACAAGCCTAGGAACACCATCCCAACTGTGAAGTATGGGGGCGGCAGCATCATGTTGTGGGGCTGTTTTGCTGCAGGAGGGACTGGTCCACTTCACAGCATAGATGGCATCATGAAGAAAGAACATTATGTAGAAATACTGATGCAACATCTTAAGACATCCGCCAGGAAATTCAAACTTGGCCACAAATGGGTCTTCCAAACAGACCATGACCCTAAGCATACTGCCAAATTAGTTAAAATGTGATTTAAGGACAACAGAGTGAATGTTTTGGAGTGGCCATGACAAAGCCCTGAGCTCAATCCTATAGAAAATTTGTGGGCAGAGTTGAAAAAGCTTGTGGGAGCAAGACAGCCAACAATTCTGACTCAGTTACACCAATTTTGTCAAGAGGAATGGGCCAAAATTCCTGCAAACTATTGTGAGAAGCTTGTAGAAGGATACCCAAAACATTTGACCAAAGTTATACAGTTTAAAAGCAAAGCTAAAAAGAAATACCAAGGAAATGTAGGTAAACTTTTGACTGTCTAGAAATTAATAACGGACCTAAAATAGTAAACGTTTAGTATGATTTACCATCAGACATTAAAAAAAAAAAAAAAAAAAGGTTGTGTTCCTTTTTTTAGAGTGTATGTAAACTTCTGGTTTCAACTGTATATTGCGATATGACTACAATTTCTCCATGTGATTTGAATAGCTCTATTTAGAAAGATTTCATTCATTTAGATCAACAGGGGTGATCAAGTCTTTTTCTATCCAGTGCATCTGCATACATTTAATAAACCACAAGCAAAAATATGTAAATAAACAGTGCTTTATTGTTTTTAAGGTGGAGTCTAATAGGTTTTACAAAAATTAAACAATCAAATGTAAAATAACATTGTCATCATAGCATCAATAAAACGATCTCTTTTAGAAGAAGAAATATCTTTCTCTTTTAATCTTTAATAAATAGTATAATCCTGCGATGTGACTATTGCGGACAGACACATTGTTATATCGATGCTTAAATGATACATTGATCAGCCCTAATTCACATCGCAAAACATAATTGCAGAATAATAAAATATAGCAATGTTCAATTTTTCTAATATCGTGCAGCCCTACCCTGAACATAACTCTGTGAAAATGGTGAGGTCATATGCATATATTTTAAGTGTTCATAACATAGATGAGAGTATTTGACCGACGTTTTATTTACCTGTGCACAGGCAGCGGAAGTTTTCACATGTTTTGGGGCAAACATCAGAGAAAAGCTCAATGACCACACGGCCCGCTGCACAAAGCACAACCAGAACAAAAAGATCACACATGGGGGAATAAAAAAAATCCAACATTTTCAGATACTAAAGAAAAGCAGTCTGAAAGTATTCATAAAGAGCGACGTCTCACCTGGCACATTACTGATGCCTATGTCAAAAAAGCAGCGAGGACGCTGCGCCTTCACCCCCATCTCTCTGCAAACACAAAACACACAACAAACACTAGTACAGCAACACATCTGTGCTTCCACACTCAATACAGCATCAAAAATACTAATACCCATGTTATAACTAAGCATGAGACGATAACCGGTTTCAAGGTTTATCGTGATTTGGAAAAGTCAAAGTTTTAAAACCGCTAGAGTTTTCTGTTATACCGTTCCTACGGTATTTGTACGTTTTTTTGCCCAACTATGTCATTTAATTTTTTAGGGCAACAGATTCTCCAGTAAAAAAATTATCCTCCACATCAGAAACTACAGGTCAGCCCACGATTCAGAAAACATTTGAAAAACAAAACGCTTTTGCACCAACATCCAAGCATGCTCTGAACCTGAACAGGCTTACTTTATATCAACAGAAAAAAAAGATATCCAAAGATGCCTTTCCAAATTGTTTTTGAAAATAATGGGGACAGCAGAAGTCAATGATTCATTTTTATTATCTAGTCTGACATCTTTACTACTCCAAAATATGTAATATTTATTAAATTAAAATATGCTGTGTTCCATGTGGGAGGAAAAGTTGATGTTTTCACAAAACCAATACCGTTATATTGTGAAACCGTGATATTTTTAATCACACCGTCAGAATCTTACACCAGCCCAGGTCTAGTTATAACACTCTTACACCATCTAACTGAGGTAAAGCGGGTTCTATATTCGCACATTCAGACTTTCTCCCTAATAATATAATATCAGAAAAGTACAACATTGTTCACAGTCAATTAAACAGTGCTAATGTTGTTTTTAAGTCATATTATTAAAAGTAGCGCGTCACAAACTTGAATGAATGTGCAAATATAAAACCAACCTTACCTCAATCACAATCTAACACAGTTTTTATGTGATTTATGCCACGAAAATGTTATCGACAACTAAAAGACTTAACAGAGAATACTGGATTGCATGTTGCTCATGTAGCAAGTTCTCTTTTTATAATTACAGTTTTATGACTTCACAAATGACCAGATATCATTCTTATATATCACTTTCAGGGTCATGAACTTGTCCAAAAGGTCTCCGTTTTATACTCCTCACATGCAGCTTTTTGACATATTATATACAACTTGAGTATAAAACGACATTATTTTTATGTTGCATGCGTTTTATGAGTCTCATTTAGCTGATAAACATGTTAATTGACCATAAGCACAACAGTGGAGCTTCACAATGTGTTTCAACTGCATATTTATCTGTCAAAGACTTTACTGAAGCTGAATAATCCGCTCTACTCGATCATTATAGCACTAAAATCGCAATATACTGTGATATTTTAAGATATTTTAAGATAATCATACAGTCAGAATCTTATACTGGCCCATGTCTAGTTATAACACTCTTACACCATCTAACTGAGGTAAAGCTGGTTGTATATTTGCACATTCAGAATTTCTCCCTAATAATATAATATTAGAAAAGTATTCTTTGCAAAATCCATATAAGGAAATCATATTAGCAGTCAATGACTATCAAAGTACAACATTGTTCAGTCACTATTAAAAGTAGCGTGTGATAAACATGAACGAATGTGCAAATATAAAACCAACCTTACCTCAATCACAAACTAACAGTTTTTATGCCACGAAAATGTTATTGACAAGTAAAGGATTTGACAGAGAATACTGGATTAATTTTTTCTTAAATATCTGTAAGCACTTTCAGGGTCATGAACTTGTCCAAAAGGTCTCCGTTTTATACTCCTTACAGGTCACCTTTTCACATATTATAAATAATTTGAGTATAAAACGACATTATTTGTATTTATGTTGCATGTGTTTTACGAGTCTCAGTGCATTTAGCTGACGCTGACACACACATGCGTGAAATAACCTCCAGCACAACAGTAGAGCTTCACAGTGTGTTTCAACGGCATATTTATCTGTCAGAGACTTTACTGAAGTTGAATAATCCGCTCTACTCGATCACTGCAGCACTAAAATTGCACTATTTCCCCTTTTAATGATTGAATGACTAGCATGCTAACATGCTACGTTTGTCCGTTAGACCATAATTTAGAACTTTCATTGCGTCCTTCGTTCTGCACGACTCATACTTTAAGATAATAATAATACTTACAACTGGAATTATAAGTGAAATGTTTGAACCAGGTAAAACAAATGTCACAGACGAGAAGGAAATATAAACAACGTTCTCGTGTCCTCAGCGCGCACTCTCTAAAGATGGCGCCGTGACGACCAGCAGTGCATTGTGGGTAAAACGATGAACCGCCTTCGACTTGAGACTATGGGAACTTAATGCGGACAAAAAGCCTCAAAATTACAAACACACACAGCAAACGACCATCATATTCTCTTATTAGGTGCGGTGATTTTGAGTAGAATCAGTATATATTTGTTTATTCGATAAAATTTCTTCCAAAGGCAAAACAAATACCGTAATTTAAAGCTTTACCCCCATACAATGTTAACTGATAAGAATAACAAGTTTTCAATTAATGTTTTCATTAGTTATGATTGAAAATCTAGGCTGTTCCATCAAATATTGTTTTCTCATCTCTTCTGAAGTGTAAAGATTATTTTGATAGTCCATTTGAGTATTAGACTGTCTGCTTAATATCTGCTTGCGCCTTCAACAGACATTTAACTGACTATCTTTGCAAGTAGGCCTACATGTCAACTTACACTAACCCTAACCTAACAGTCTACTTATAATCTAATGAAAATTCGTTGGCATGTAGATGTAACTTAAATTTAACAAACAGACCATCAAAACAAATTGTGACCTAAAGATTGTGTTGTGTTGACTAATTTTTACTATAAATTTGTCTGAAAACCCTGCTGAAAAAACCTGCATATGCTGGTGAGGTATGTTTTGCTGCTCTCAATGCTGGTTTTGCTGGTTTCAGTGCTGGTCTCAATGCTGGTCTTGCTGGCCTGAGTGCTGGTCCTGACCAGCATTGAGACCAGCAGAACCAGCATTAAAACCAGTAAGACCAGCATCAAGACCAGCAAAACCAGCATTGAAACCAGCAAGACCAGCATCAAAACATACCTTACCAGCATATGCTGGTTATTTCAGCAGGGTAACATGGCTTTACACGGTTATTTTATACAAAAGTGGCAAATTGAGAAGAAATGTTATCAGCAGTTCACAGAATAAAACAAAATAAAAGTATGTTTTATTCAAACGAAACAATAAAATTATATTTTTCAAGTGGCAACATTCAGACATGCCTCTCAGCAAACAATTTTGTGTTTAATAGACGTCTAATAGACATCTAAACGTAGACTTGAGCCTATCAGCACAGTGCTCAAACGACACAGCTTGAAAATCAACATCGAATCTACAAACTTTCTGGAATATAGCTTTACTAACAAGAGCGGAATTATCGACCAAACAATCCTCCCGCTAAATCAGCATACTATCATCTCAAAAACATTGCAAGAATCAGATGCTTTGTTTGCAGTGAAGACTTAGAGAAACTTCATGCTTTTATCAGCAGCAGGGTGGATTACTGTAACGGCCTCCTCACCGTTATTTTTTCTTATACTTGTCTCTTTTATTCCTGTTTATGTAAAGCGCGTTGAATTGACACTGTGTATGAAATGTGCTATATAAATAAACTTGCCTTGCCTTAGCCATCATTTAAAAACAAAAAATGTTTGCTGGGCTGTGAAACAAAGGCATTTTTGCTGTCAAGACATCAAATAATATTTGTTGTCATTATCATCTTCTGTATTTTCACTTATTTTGTGAATCTTTCTCACACAGGTGGTGGATCATTTTAGCAACGGAGACAGAAACATCATGTCCAAACCCCTCAAGTCCATAATCCTCATCAGAGATTCATTTGAAGAAACCTGGAGCCAGAATGTACAGTATAGCACGTCATGATTTTGCCAAGTACGATGCGATCCTGGATTAACGTCTTTGTTGATCCTGCAACATAATTTTTGTTGGAAAATGTAATCCACACCTATTTCCTAGCCCTAAACCCAACCATATCTGTAAATAATTCCCAAAATCAGAGGGGAATAATAGTTGATAACAATCATGTAGAAGTGCATAAACCTAACCGTAAGCCTTAACATAAACGATAAACATATCTCTTAATTCTGATTGGCTGATTGGAATGCTGTTCCAGGATCAACATAGATGTTAATCCAGGAACATGTCCTACTAGGTAAAATCAGGTTGGCATACAGTATATATACTATTATACATGTTATAAAAATGATAGAAGTTCATCTTTACAATAGAATTGAAATATAGTAAAAGATATAGACAATAATGGCGAATACAAATACGTTGTCTTATAAAAATAAGTCCTGGGCATATAGAATATCGGGCAGTTGTGGCCTAATGATTAAAGATTTTCTATAGCTTTTTGGTTTTGCAGTTATCATGAAAAGTCTTCTAAAACATCACACGTTGACTAAAATGGTTTAAAAATGTTTATTTTACAAAAAAAAAACCCTTACACACAATAACCTAGATTTACTGAAGTAACTAGGGTTTATTTTTAATACAGCATTATTAACATCACAGAAAACGTACCTTATCTTGCATACGTGGTTCAGAAATCCGACTTTAACTGGGAAATGGCTCATGTTCACACACACATCCACACAATTATTTCACATTAACTCTCAAAAATGTAAGAGAAAAATACTTTAGGGAACCCAAAAGCTTTTCAGCACATTTATAAAAAGATTTTAGCTCACTCGGCTTCTCGTTTTACACTAGACTTAATCGACCACAGTTGTGTGCTAAGGTCAAAGGTCACATGACCACAGGTGCAGTTTGATCTATAATTTGGGCATCCTGGCAGCATTCAGACGCATGGCGACGCAAGAAGAGCCTGAAGCGTAGCGCATCTCCCTCAGCATCCCGCTCCACGTCTTTTTGTCTTCCTCATACCTGTGAAAGGAAGTCAGTACACATGTCAGGTAGATGGAATAGCATGACGCTTTTATCTATTTATTTTTTGTTGTTCTATTTAGTATTTAATCCAAGTCTCTTTAATAAAACTTGGATAATTAAAGGCACAGTGTGCAATTTTCACCACTAGAGGGCGTGCATTCACAACAAACAAAGGTGTATTTTGATGATTGAGTGAGGATTCATGGGAGTTGTGGTCTTCATGATACAAGACTCGTGCAGAAATCATGTTGATGGATGAGCTGCAGGATTCAGCACTTGGTAGTACGAAGCAGAGTATATCTGAAAGCTGTTGAAGTGAAACGGAAGTAATTGCTGATGAGAGACGAGTGCAACGTGGCATGAAAGCAGTAGAGCTTTTATTATGCCACAGTCCACCATTGGAGATCGTCAATCTTCACCACGTGGAGAAGAAGTAGTGCTGTTTTATCAGACTAAATACATTTTAGGCTTCTGTTGTAATGCTGCTCTGTACAGTCTAATAAAACACACAACATATTAAAGCCTCGCTGCTGTTTGCCTTGTTTGGCAATTTTTTTAAGGAGGCTCTCTCAGTGGTAAAGACGACAAATTCTTACTCAAAGTGTCTTTTAAGGTGTTATTCTTTGCAAAGAAAGTTACACGATCATACATCAACAACAGTTTCTGCAGAGAGTGAGACGCCGAAACAGAGTGCGTTCTCTTTTTATCTAGTTTGCAAATCCCACAAGGTCATCAGTGACATACAGGATGAATCACAGTTACATCAGCGCTCAAACTTCATTTTTGACCATCTATATTTCAGTCTTACATCCCATCCTGAACATGTAGGTTGTTAAATCACCATGCACTTATCCAGATCTTATCTCGTGATGAACAGATGTTAAAGTGGTCACTCTTGCTCTAACTTAAACAGTGCATCCATGGAAGAATAAAAGAACAGACCTTTATAATGTATATAAATGAATTTCCACCACAGCCTGATTTCTATAAAACCAGTAATCGAGCGTGTGTGACGTCATTAGCATGATGAACACAGCACACACTCTGTCTCACTAGTTAAAATGACTTATTTTTCTGGATTTATAAATACTTCCAAACATTTAGGATAATAATACACAAGTCAGTTAAATATGTAACACTGTTCCTGTGGTTTTTGGATATTTTACTTAAAAAAAATTGACAGTACATTCTTGTTTAGCCTTCAACAAGGATGCCTCTAAAAATGTTTAAACATATTTAAGTAAATAATCTAAAATCTCTATAATGACGTCATGACTGCAACTTTTCGGAATCACTTTAAGTACACAATTCAGCAACATAGTTATCACGTTCTAGTGGTTTTTGGATATTTAATAAAAATATCTTGCATTTGTGCCTTTAATTAGTTTATTTACTGATTGCCTGATTGAATGGCGTTTAAAAAAATCATTTTGTCCATTCAGAATCAGCACAGAATTGAGGACTTACTGCCAAATGTCAGTGATCTCAGAGGGTCCGATGTTTTTGTCCTCCAGCTCGACAATGGCAAAGCCTCCAATTGAAAATAAGTTTCCTCCTGAGCTGACGAGATTCACAGAGCTGCGCTCCTGAGGAAACTCCGTGAATGTGTCCCATCTGAAAGAACAGCATTTTTATTCATGTACTGCACGATATATTTCAATTTCATTTAAAATGGAAGACGACAATATTTATAATGAAGATGCAGTGAATATAACAGGTAAATCTGTTAGATGTTTGATCAGGTACAGTACTCAGAGTGGAAAACCCTGGATAAAACTAAAAACTATCAAACAAATTAGAGGAAAAACTAAAAATAGTTGCATTGAATTTAAAATAAGTTTACATTTCTAAACTCATTAAAACTAAAACAATTAAATAAATAAATGAATAAAAATATCTCTCTCAATATATATATAATTAATAGTAAAATAAAAAATGATGAAAGAACATAACATATTATGTAAAATATTAAAATTATAAAAAAAAAAATGAAGAGCTTTGATGTAAAAATCTATGTTTCGTCTTAAAATTTCATCTGTAATAAGCATGCTCCTATGTTTTTCTTAAGTTATTTCACTTCAAAGGCAATAAAAAGCACCTATTTGTCCCCATAAATGTAAAATAACTGACCTACGCACAGGAGTTTGAGAAAAAAGCTTATTTTAGAAGAATGTTTTAGTTGGCTCTTAAAAGTTTTTGCATCTAAACTCTTCAAATGTTATGAGCAATACTAAAATAATACTGGTGAAGGCTCATACTTGTTTGTGTCAAAATCGTAGGTTTCTGATAAAGCTGTCAGTCCGTCTTCATTCACTCCCCCAGTGACGATGATTTTCCCCTTGTGAACGACGGCACCAAACATCGCCCTGGGCGTCTTCATTGAAGCCAGCTCTCGCCATTCTGACTGCTTGTGGTTGTACACAAACATTTTACTGAGAGCTTTGCTGTGAGAGAGAATGAGAGAAATGAAAACGTTTATGAAAAGTCATTCATAGTGGCAGTGATTTAAATCAAAGATGACTTTGTGTACACTGAAATGCACATTCTTCATGTGAATAAACATTTTGTGCACATAAGGAAAATGCTCTTTGTAATGCACTGCCCATTCAAAAAAAAAGTCTTAACATCTAAAGAGATTGCTGAAACTAAATGGGCATTGCATAACTTAAAACTGAAAGGTGACACGATCACCAGCGATCCAGCCTGTGCAGATCTGGTAAACACACAGTTCACTAAAGAACTACAAATCTGCCAGCAAAAGAACTACATATCCAGTCATGCACCACTCACACACCTGGCCTAGATCCCCATGATTGCAAACAGCTGAAGCAATTCAGGACTAATTACACAGACTATATATACACCTCTCAAACACACACATGTGGCTGAGTCTTGTTATACTGAACTGTGAACATTACGACACGTTTTCCTTCCATATATGAACCTTGCTTTGTTTTGTTTGTTTACGTTGCCTGCTGCATGCCTGTATTGACCACGACGTAGTGGTGGGCAAAGCGAGGCTTCATGAAACACTGAACCATTCGAAGCAAATGTGTCGAAGCTTCAAAACGTTTCGAAACCCCACTCTACGTTGACACCTAGTGGTCATTTTTTATGTATTCCATTGGAACAGCTTCAGCAAAGAACAGTAGAGCAAACTGAGGTAATAAACCCCACTTTCCAGGCGTAGACCTTCAAGTGATTTAGTGGACCGGTTAGGGTTCCTGACTAGCATGTGGGGATAGTGAGCTCGAATCCAGACTGAGACAGCTATTTTGAAATGCTTTAATATCAGTTTGAATTGGTCTGTTCTTGTATCGTTCTGTTTCAACATTGGTCTGACATCCGAATAAACACTTTGTGAATAAATATGTCTTGTTTTGGTCATAAAACAAGGTTGTGCTAGTTCAGACACGGTTGTGGCCAGAAGTTAACAAGAATTATTTATATTACTCATTAAATTTCCCATTTATTCTATTTCATTAATGTCTACCCAAAACCTAAACCCAACCATCACAGTACTGTAAAAATATTAATTATTGTTTTAAAATGTTACAAAAATGATGCTAAATTGATAGCGTATCCGCAGCTGTATCCTGTCTAGACTACATCATAAAACAGTAACATTATTAAAATACATAAAAATCATGATTTCGGTGTATTTGTACAAGTCGGGATTCGAACCCAAAAACCATTTGAAGCACGTGCACAACGTGCACACGTATGGTCCACTAGGCCAACTGAGACAGACATTTAATTCTGACCCTGTCAGTTAAATGCAGATTCGCCAGGTCTCGAAACGCTTCTGAACTGATCGATGCTTTGAATCGTTTTAGTCATGTGACCAGGTGTTTCGAAACACTTTAGTCACGTGACCTGTGTGTTTCGGATCATGCTTCGGTGCAGTGTTTCGAAACACTTGCGCTTCGGGATCTCGACACTGTGTCGAAACGTCAGTTTCACGTCAGCCATCCCTACCACGACTCTGGATTGCCCGAATACAGCTGTTTGCTCCTGTGTTGACTGTTGCTTGCCTGACCATCCTGCTAATAAACCCTGTGTTTGGATCCTCACCCCTGTTGTCAGCGTCACTTCACGTTACAAAAGGATAGTGAGAAAGCATCATCTCTGAGGAAAAATTTTGGTCATAAAAAAATGCTGAATAATCGAGATCCGCGATCACTTAAATGAAATCAATTCAAAGTAAAAGAAAGGACATCTCACAGCTATGCCTAATAGTGAAAGAGGATTTCCACATGCATAATGCACTCAAGGGATTGAGACTAAACAGCTGTGTAGCCTTAACAAAACCATTTATAATAAGGCTAATCAGAAAAAAAAGTCTTCAACTGCAATTGGTGAATAGGTTTAGCAACGTTATGTGTCCAAAGAATGAGGTCAGCTGACTACCTGGAGACTACCAGGCTAGTGAATGACCAGTTTATTCAATCAGTGGATTTTTCCCAAGCATGTTCCAAGATGACAATGCTGGGATTCATTGGGCTTTCATTGAAAATTCAGGGAGCATAAGACATTTTTTACACATGGATTGGCCACCACAGAGTCCAGACCTTAACCCTATTGAGAATATTTCCAATGTGCTGGAGAAGACTTTGTTGCACTGTAGTTTGACTCGCACTAGTTTGAATAAAAAATCTTGGCAAAATGATTGCAACTGTCACGATCACCAGCGATCTAACTACTGGAGATCGCTGGTAAACATTCACACGAACTACAAATCTGCCATTTTATGGACTACAGATCCAGTCATGCAACACACACACCTGCTCCAAGTCTGATTAGACAGTCACAGCTGAAGCTGCTCACGGACTGATTCTTGGACTATTTAAGCAGCACAGACAAATGCTGCGTCCCAAACCGCATACTATCCGTCCTAAATAGTATGTGAAAATAGAATTAGTATGTCCCAAATTGTAGTATGTTGAAAAGAGTATGCCAAAAATTCCCGGATGGTTTACTATTTCCGGTCAAAATTTTAAGTGTGGAAGCGTCCATACTCTAACCGCTGATATTGCCCACAGTACATTGCGCGTTGGACGTGAAATCGATTAGAACTACAAAACGCGGGTGAAAAGTGTAAACAAACTACAAACATGATGGACGCGCGAGACCAACCGTCAAGAACTACAAATCTGCCATTTTATGGACTACAAATCCAGTCATGCAACACACACACACACCTGCTCCAAGTCTGATTAGACACTCACAGCTGAAGCTGCTCACCGACTGATTTTTGGACTATTTAAGCAGCACAGACACACACAATGTGGCTGAGTCTTGTTATCTGTTTAGTGACATTACAACGCGTTTCCTGGTTTGTTTTTCTGTGTTTTGATCCTCGCCTTGTTCATCTGTTTATCCCTGTCTGCTGCTTGCCTTCTGACCATCTGCCTGTTATTTTGACTACGACTCTTGCCCGTATACATCTGTTTGTCCCTGTGTTGACCATTGCTTACTTGACCTCGCTAACAAAACCTGAATTTGGATCCACACCCCTGTTGTCAGTGTCACATCACCGTTACAGCAACTCTAAACAAGAATAAATGTTGTGGCATTGCAGAAGCATATTGAAACAATGCCAGGGCAAATGTGTGCCTTAATCAAAGCTAAACAAAGTATTAGGATATTAGAGTTTAATATTTGTGTGTGACTTTTCTTTTTGGACAGACAGTGTATTTCTTCATATGCAGTAATGGATCAGATTTTAATAAAGGGATTATACTTAAGGTAATGCAAAATTTTCCTCATTATTATAGTGGCTTGAGAAAGCTCTGATATTCTGCAGGGAGAATATTCTGATATTCTACATAAACTTCTTCTTCTTCTTCTTCTTCTTCTTCTTCCGTCTTCTGAGACTAATTTTAAAGTGTATCTCCTCCTAAACTGTTCAAGCTACATACTTCGAACTTTCGTCAAACTTTCAGACTGGTCTGACTCGGGTTGCTATATATTTTCTAACTGATCTGACTTTCGGTTTTCCGAAAAGCGACCCAGAAAATTCCCAAAAGTCCCATTGACTTAACATTGGGTGAAACTTTGTGAGCTCATAACTCTGCATCAGACTGTCCTACAGACTTCTAACTGGGCTCATTTAACTCAGTCTAGCCAGCAGCCAATAACTGATGACTTTTTAACTTACTAGCCACTCCCTAGCAACCACTTACAGCACCCTAGCAACTGTCCCATAGACTTCCATTGTAAAAGACTGTCATTGACTTAACATTGGATCAACCTTTGTGAGCTCATAACTCTGCATCAGACTGTGCCACAGACTAATGGCTGAGCTCATTTAACTCAGTCTAGCCAGCAGCCAATCACTGATGACCTTTAAACTTAATAGCCACTCCCTAACAACCACTTACAACACCCTAGCAACTGTCCCATAGACTGTGACTAGCTATTCTAACACATGCTAATAGTTTTGACATCCTACTGACATGCTAATTTTGCTAGAAAGATGCTAGCAACACACTAGTGACATGCTAGTCATGCTAGCACATGCTAATTCATGCTAGAAACAAACTGATTCATGCTAGAATCATGCTAGTAACACACTAAAATCATGATAGTAACATGCTAGAATCATGCTAGTAACATGCTAATTCATGCTAGAATCATTCTAACAACATGCTAACTCATGCTAGTAGCATGCAAATTCATGCTAGAATCATGCTAGTAACATGCTAATTCACGCTAGAATCATGCTAGTAACATGCTAATTCATGCTAGAATCATGCTAACTACATGCTAACTCATGCTAGTAGCATGCTAATTCATGCTAGAATCATGCAGGCAACATACTAATTCATGCTAGAATCATGCTAGTAACATGGTAATTCATGCTAGAAACATGATAGTAACATGCTAATTCACGCTAGAATCATGCTAGTAACATGCTAATTCATGCTAGAAACATGCTAATTCATGCTAGAATCATGCTAGTAACATGCTAATTCACGCTAGAATCATGCTAGTAACATGCTAATTCACACTAGAAAAATGCTAGTAACATGCTAATTCATGCTAGAAACATGCTAGTAACATGCTAATTCATGCTAGAATCATGGTAACAACATGCTAATTCATGCTAGAATCATGTTAGTAACATGCTAATTCATGTTAGAATCATCCTAGTAACATGCTAATTCCTGCTAGAACCATGCTAATTCATGCTAGAAACACGGTAGTACCATGCGAATTTATGCTAGTAACATGCTAATTCAGCCTAAAATCATGCTAGTAACATGCTAATTCATGCTAGAAACATGCTAATTTACGCTAGAATCATGCTAGTAACATACTAATTCATGCTAGAAACATGCTAGTAACATGCTAATTCATGCTAGAATCATGTTAACAAAATGCTAATTCATGCTAAAATCATGCTAGTAACATGCTATTTAATGCTAGAATCATGCTAGTAACATGCTAATTCATGCTAGAAACACGCTAGTAACATGCTAATTCATGCTAGAATCATGCTAATAACATGCTAATTAATGCTAGAAACATGCTAGTAACATGCTAATTCACGCTAGAAACATGCTAGTAACATGCTAATTCATGCTAGAATCATGCTAATTTATGTTAGCAACTGCCTAGCAACCACTAGAAACATGCTAACATATTTGTACTTATCTATGCCGACTGTTTCAAACTTCATAAAAACTACTTCAGTTATTTACACTTTAAAACTATGTCAGACTTTCAGACTCGGCTTTCTCAAGCCACCATAACGTTTGTCCTCAAACTTTAATATCTAGTTTATATAAAAACTCCACTCAAATTCAACATAATGATTCCTCAGAGGGTTTTTCAGAGCAGTAGCTCCTAAACAAACATGGAACAGTAGGAATTTGGCGTTTTGCTCAGTTGAATTCTTCTGGTGTATGTTGATAATATCTAAGTTTTTTGAAAGTGTTATTCAGGATGTTGATTCTTCAAAAGAAGAGCCCTGTAAGTGTCACATTGTAGGAGAAACTTTGATGGATCACAGACATCTGCAAACTGCACCATATGTTGTCTCCAGTGTTGGGTAAGTTACTTTAAAAAAGTAATTAATTACTAATTACTAATTACTTGATCAATGTTGTATTTAAAATACTTATCTAATTACTGTGTTTGAAAAGTAACTTAATTACTCAATAAGTAATTTAACTAAATACATGTTAAAATCCCTATAAACCTTGAGTGGACAAATAATAGAAAGTTAACTCTGTAAATAATAAATAATTAAATAAAACATATGAGTCAAGCATGAAATAGTTTAGCCTTTTAGTTTTCTGAATCATCTTTATTATATTCTAAAAAAAATTATAATAATTACATACATAATAATTTTTAGTATGCAATGTAACCTTCTTTAGGAACACAATTCCTGAATAACAAAAAAAATATTATTGTGCATATCTGAATAGCAAAAAAAGCTTAACTTAAAAAAAGTTGACATGCATCAAGACATACATGACATGCATCAAGCTGTAAACATAAAACTTACTTTCAAAGCAATGAGTACCATATTCATGCATAATGTATGTAATCATGTCATGTGTTTCAACAAAGTGAAGTTAACTGTAAACTTTAGTTAACAAACAGTATTTCTCTCACACTTGCTCAAACCAATAAGCACTATATTTCATGCATACTTGTATGCACTCATATTTTCCAAAAACTTTTTGTACTACTTAGCTTCCTTGTTTTTGAAAAAGTGGTTGTATCTCAATAATGTAAGTCTCTCAAAGCGTTCACTTGACAGTCTGTTCCTTCTGGGCGTAAGCACTAGATTGCCCAGGCTAAAAAGCCTTTCGACTGGTGCGCTTGATGGTGTGGCTGTGTTGTACCTCAGTGAAATGGCCTTAATCCTGGGAAACTGGCCAAGAACACCCAGCTCAGACCCAGCAGATTTCAAATATTCCATCACCTCTGTTTCAGCAGAGTAGGTATAGTCATCCTCCTCAAATGAAAAAAAGTCATCAGTGGTGTTAGCAGGGTTCTTGTGATCTTGAGCATGTTGTTGGTCTTCAAGAGATAACCCACGGCACTCTGTAGTAAGCATTGCCCTAACCATGTCTTTTTTCTCTTCTTCTCTGATCCAGCGTAACTTAAATTTAGGCAAAGTGACTGCAGCCAGGAGAGCTTCTTTATTGTCCATCATTGAGGAAAAGCGCTCCCTGATCGCCTATGAGACAAAAATATATCAGACACTTCTTCAGACACTTCACATAAGAGCATGATAAACAAAAACAAAAATGTTTTTTAGGCTAAGGTCAAAATTTAGCAATTTGTAATAAATTTACTGTCATACTGTCATATTATTTACTGTCATCGTGACAAAGATAAAATAAATCAGTTAATAGAGATGAGTTATTAAAACTATTATGATTAGAAATGTGTTGAAAAATCTACTCTCCGTTAAACAGAAATTGGGGGAAAAAATAAACAGGGGGGCTAATCATTCAGACTTCAACTGTGTGTGTGTGTGTGTGTGTGTGTGTGTGTGTGTGTGTGTGTGTGTGTATATATATATATATATATATATATATATATATACACACACACACACACACACACACACACACATATATATATATATATAGATTAGATTACCTTAACAATGACATCAGGGAGAGATGCTGTCAGCTTAAGCTCGTCCCGCAGTGCCAGCGTCTTGGACATTAGAATCTCCAGAGTTGGAAGAAGGGTTCCAAAATAGCAGTTCTCTTCTCCTTGCAATATGTCTAGCGCAATAGTGAGTGGCTTCAACACGATACAATACTCCTTTAGGAACAGATACTCCCGATCAGTGAAGCATTTGATTCCAAACTGAGTGCAGACGGTATTTAATTCAGCAAGGGGAATGTCAGTGATCCTGGACAGGGCGTCATGAAATGAATTCCATCGTGTTGAAACAGGCACTATGAGTTTTTTCTTAAAAAAATTATCTACTAACTCTGAAGCAACAGAAGAACGGTTTGCTTTTGTCCACATTGCAGAACACTTTGAAGTTGCACTTCTGTAGATGAATTTTGACTCGTTTGCCTGAAGCCATTTCTCGACATCATGAAAAATTAAATTCAGCGTGTGTGATGCACACCTTAAGTGTGGAGGGAGAGAAAACTGTCCTTCAGATTCTGTGGAGAGGGTCTGCTCAACATCAGCAAATGTCACCTCTTCATCTTCTTCGGATTCCTCATCAGAGTCTGATTTTTGGAACATTCTAAAAGCTTTGATAAAATTTGACCCATTGTCAGTCACGGTTGCTGTCACTTTAGAGTTCAGTCCATAAGCCGAATGTACTTGCTCGATTTCATTGCCGATTACATCATATGTGTGTCTCCCTCGAACTCTTTTACATGCTAGTGCTGCATGTCCTCGTACAAAAGTAGAAGGATCAATCCAATGTGCCGTCATTCCGAGAAAACTTTTGTTATGGCTGGTCCAAATGTCAGCAGTCGTGGAAATAAATTCCAAACTCTCGAATGTCCCTTTAAGCTCCATTTCCATGTCAGAATAACACTTGTCTAAGTAAGCTGAAAAAGTTTTTCGATCAGGCAGAGCTCCTTTTTTGCCAGACACAGGTATTTTGTTTAATATGCACCTAAAAGACGGAGATTCTACAGTACGCAGCGGTAGCATCTCTTCCACAACGTAGCCTGCAATCATTTTTTTAAGCTCACCTTCAGACACTTTCTGCGCTGGCGAAGTAAAATCAAGTTTTGCCTGCTTAGCAGGAGTTGCCGCGGTGTTATCCGTCGATGATGATGATGAACCAGGATCACTCACAAGTGTTCGTCTATGCTGCCGTGTCAGGTGCTTTAGCAGATTACTCGTGCTGTTGACAGCGGCCGATAGTTTTTTCTCCCCAGGACATAGTTTACACATTACTGTGATGTTCTTGTCTGCTTGTTTTACAAAAGTGAAGTAATGAGAATATTTCCATTTCTTAAAACAGCCACTCGCTTCAGCCGAGTCCGACATCTTCCACCGAGAATATGACTAGCAGCAAACTGGCGCGCGGCGCAATCACGTGCACCTGCACTACGATGATTTTAAAGCGGCAGAGTTTACTTTTACCTTTAGAAGATAAATTAATAAAATAGTTTAATGATATTCAGCGAGTTTAATTATTTTACAATGTAACGCAAGTACATTATAAGTAACTGTAATTAAAATACCTAAATATGAACAGTAATCAGTTACTCTACTTTTTCAGTGGAAAAGTAATTTAATTACAGTAACGCGTTACTTAGTAACGCGTTACACCCAACACTGGTTGTCTCACACATGCACACACACACACACACACACGCTCTCTTACTTGTCATCTGTCTTTCCTCCAATGCAGTAAACCATGTTGTTATGTGAGACAACTGAATGGCCGTGAATGTGCAGAGGAAGTTTCTTGGTCTCGCTCCATTTCATCCTCCTGCAATGACAATGAAATATTACTCCCGTATCCCACATTCATGTGTAAACAGCAGAATCAAAGATCAATTCATACTCGGTGTCGTAACACATGACAGAGTCGAGGGACTCGTTGGTCTGCAGGTCTTTGCCAGCGATGGCGAACAGCAGGTTTTCACTTTCACCCAGATTGAACAGGCATCGGGGGCTGGGCATTGGTGGCAGTGCCCTCCAGTCCGAAGAAAAACTATCCAGCTGGATCAGACGGAATACATTTACAATGATGAATCCAAAAAAACTCTTTAACATAGGAGCAATTCAATACACAACAGCTTTTATAGCAATTAATAGTCAACTGGCATGAAGAGATTAACATTAAAATCACAACTTTCTGTTGTTTTGAAACAAATTGTATTACATTTGACCTGATATCCAAATTTATACTATTTTCGTATTAATTTAGACACAATTAAATAATGATACGTATGATACAAAGCGGGCGATGCAGTGGCACAGTAGGTAGTGCTGTCGCCTCACAGCAAGAACGTCGCTGGGTCGCAGGTTCGAACCTCGGCTGGGCTGGGCTGGGCTGGCGTTTCTGTGTGGAGTTTGCATGTTCTCCCTGTGTTCGCGTGGGTTTCCTCCGGGTGCTCCGGTTTCCCCCACAGTCCAAAGACATGCGGTACAGGTGAATTGGGTAGGCTAAATTGTCCGTAGTGTATGAGTGTGTATGAGTGTGAATGAGTGTGTGTGGATGTTCCCAGAGATGGGTTTGCGGCTGGAAGGGCATCCGCTGCATAAAATCGTGCTGGATAAGTTGGCGGTTCATTCCGCTGTGGCGACCCCGGATTAATAAAGGGACTAAGCCGACAAGAAAATGAATGAATGAATGATACAAAGCAAGTTTGCCTTGTAAATATAGGTTAATACCATTAACAAACTTTACACAGCTTTGTTGCAATGTATATCTATTTGTGTATCTAAGTATATCTAACTATTAAAGTTAGATGAAGTATGTTCAACTTTATTATTACCATATAAGAATGTAAACGATACATATTCTACAGCACAGGTGTCAAAGTCAGTTCCTTGAGGGCCGCAGCTCTGCACAGTTTAGTTCCAACCCTCATTAAACACACCTGATCAAACTAATTAAGTCCTTTAGGCTTGTTTGAAACCTGCAGGTATTGCTGTTTGTGCATGCGAAATTCTGTCGTACGACGCTGCGAAAAGTGGCGGGATTAAACAAGATGATTCGACATAAAAAACGTGCCATTGGTCCATATATAAAATTTCTGTCCAAGAGGTCATGTTTTGATCTTCGATTGGACTCACACAGTCATGTGATGTGATTTTGCAGGTCAGAGTTCACCAAGCTTGAACTTTGCAACGCAGCAAACTGCGAAACTTGTTGCACGAGCTTGCGTTTCCGGTCTGACACATTCGCGTGCGTATGAATGGAAGTCTATGGGGAGGAAAGTCTAGTGTGACCGCAGCTTAAGTGTGTTGGAGCAGGGTTGGAACTAAACTGTGCAGGGCTGCGGCCCTCAAGGAACTGACTTTGACATCCCTGCTCTACAGCAAATTTCAGCATTGTATTTGTTTATATTGCTGGAAAATGTAAACTATATCAGTATATAAAATGTAAATATCTAAATTGAAATATAAACCCCAAGTTTATATTTACTCACTATATTCTTACTTTTGAGCAGCTCCAAATCGAGTTTATTTCTTCTTGTCGAACACAAAAGAAGATATTCTTAAGAAACTTGTAAGCATTGGCATCCGTAGTAGGAAAAATAAATACTATGGAAGTCAACGGTTACAGGTTGCTAAAGTCATTTCTTTTATGTCCAACAGAAAATAAAAACTAAAACAGTTTAGTGATAAATGAAGGGTGAGTAAATGATGACTTTCCCTTGAGGATATGAGCACCTTGATTTTCTGGAATGCGACTTTGAAGCAATAGATATTGTGAAAAGTGAATTTGACTTTTTTAATTCAGCTTAAAGACCCATGAAATAACCAAAATAATTCATTCATTCATTTTCCTTCAGCTTAGTCCCTTTGTTTATTAGGGGTCGCCACAGCTGAATTAACCGCCAACTTATCCAGCATATGTTTTACACAGTGGATGCCCTTCCAGCTGCAACCCAGTACTAGGAAACACCCATGCACACTTATTCACATACATATACTACTGACAATTTAGCTTACCTAATTCACCTACAGCGCATGTCTTTAAACTTGCGGAGAGCACCCGTAGGAAACCCACGGCAAAACGGGGAGAACATGCAAACTCCACACAGAAATGCCAACTGGCCCAGCCAGGACTCGAACCAGCTACCTTCTTGCTGTGAGGTGACTGTGCTAACCATTGAGCCACCGTGCCGCTCTAACCAAAATAGTTATAATTCAAAATCTGAATCAAAAGTCCTCCAGCAGCAAATTTGGACACCCCTGGTTTAACTAGTAGTCTGCTATGATCATTTTGGACATGAATGAATTCCCATAATCAGGGGTGTACCAGACATTTTAAAAGTAGGGGGGACAGCTGTATGAGTTTCCGTTCATATAATTATCAATCACCTGTTTCTAAATGGTCTGTCTCTAAAAGTTAGGGGGACTCCCCCACCCCATCCAAAACACAAACAAAGCAGCAACCCTCCTGTTTTCATTCACTCCTTTAAGTGGACTATATTAGTGGACTAATGTAGGTAATAGGCTAGTGTGGGTATAGGGTGTGATTTCAGTATACACCCCTAGTGTTGTTACAGTCACACCAGCACCCAGTTTTGAAGGGATAGTTCACCCAAAAATAAAAGTGGTCATCATCTTTTCACTTGTTCCAAAACAGTTTGAGTTTCTTCTGCTGAACACAAAGGAAGATTATTAGGGAAAATGGCATTGACTTCCATATAGGGCTGTGCGATTAATCGAAATTGAATCGCAATTGCCATTTGAAACGTTGCAATTAGTTAATCGCAAGAGGCTGCGATATGAAATATGTATTATTTAGTTTCCCTCACCCAGAGCAAATGTGTGCATGGCGTCTGTGTGTGACAGTCTTACTAGCCAATTGAATGAGCACACTTTCATTCTGCCCAATCAGCATTCCACAACGGAACTATGCAGAACGGTCAAAAAAAAAAAAAAAAAAAAACACAAACAGGAATTAGCGGACAAGTGGGATGATGGCGTCTGCCACTTCAGAAGCATTAATAGACATATTAATATCAAAGATAAACAGGACATCAGTAATACTGTATGGGAATATTACGATTTCAAAGTCGGAAAAAATGAAAGTTTAATGTTTAATGTGTATTTCGCGTGCATTCACGGCTCCCGATGCAGGTATGTGCGTCATCTGTAGTGACTGACTGTAATGTCATGTACTCTAAAAATATAATTTGTGATTTCATTTTCATAGGACAGTTATATATAGATGCATTAGTTGCAGAACTTTAAAGCTGTTTAACTATTTAATTTTATTTATTTATTTATTTATTTGACATGGACATCACAATTACACTGGACAACCAAATGCATTTGTTTAAGTGTTTTAGCAAACTTGCTAATTCTCAACACCTGTCCACAGGAGGCTTGACAAAATGGAAATATAATAATACATATACACAACAATATAATTCTTTACATGAAATTACTGAAGGCAAAAGCAAAGGCGACATGATCCAACAAACTAATAGTAGACTATTTGTGCAAACACAGCTGTTTTGTTTTTACCCACTTTTTAAGAACGCTACTAAAAATATTGATATTACTTTCTGATTTTAGGCTAACAGGTAAACCATTCCACAGTTTGGCTCCCTTAACAGAGAAAACAGATTGACCAAATGAGGTCTTACATTTTGGCACTAGACAGTCACCATTAGCAGTTGCCCGTGGAACTCTGTGAGAGGTTAAATGCCTATTGATTAGATCAGAAAACAGCATTGGAACATGATTATTTAAGCATTTAAAAACCAATTTAAGATAATGAAATTTACTAAAACTATCAAAACTAAAAAGGTTATGTTTACATAAAACATCACAATGATGCCATCGCACAGGCTTTAAGTCCATAATTTTAACTGCTTGTTTATATTGAGTCAATAGGCTTCAGTGTAGTTAAAGAGGCTTGTGACCATGATGTAATGCAATATGACAAGTGAGAGAATATCATTGTGTGCATGTATAATTTTGCAGTTTGATATGTTAAAAACCTTCTAATAAAACGAAAACAGTTTAGACTTGGCTTAACTTTCTTTCTTATATTTTTAACATGACTATCAAATTTTAAATTAATGTTTAGAGTTATGCCAAGATACTTAAATTCATTCACTTCTTTAATAACTTTATTTTTAATCAGCACCTCAAATGTATCCCGTACAGGCCTATTTCTTATAGAGAAGCACATAGAAACTGTTTTCTTGACCGTTTTCTTTAAATGCTTTTTATTGGATATTACGTCATTCAATGCGACTATACGCATGACTTTACGGAGAGCTTACGACCTACTAACTTAGATTGCTTTAAGAACATGTTAACAAATTTAGTTACAAACTAGCTAGTAGTTACAAAGCCCCTAGTGTGGACTTTACATTACAGTTTAAGAAAGAACTTACGAACAGCTGGTGCGACCCTACCCAGGAGATAACTAATGCCATAGCGCACTACCTCGCTAAAGACACGGTGCCTTTTAATGCAGCGACCAAAGAGAGATAAAAAAAACTCATCTAAATGCAGGATAGGAGATATACACTTCCGTCTCGCACCTACTTAAGCCATTTTGGAGTCCCACAGCTGTGTGTTTAATGTCATATTTTGTGTAGCATCTGAGATAATTGTTTTAGACAATGTAAGAAAGGCTCATATTAGTTTGCGGAGTCTTCTGTATTTTTATAATTATTATTTTTTGTTTGTATAATAAGCTACACTATCTCTCTAATTTGAGTTCAACTTGTTTACAGAAAGGTAAGGTCGTTTTATTTGTGTTTACGGTTTGTTCTAGAGAAAAATGAGTGTTTAATTCTGAATATTTAAAAACAAATTTGAATAAATGCTTACGTAAATATTTTTTCAGCTCCTTTTTTTAACTAACACCCACTGCGTTTTAGCAGTATGAAGCTACTATACAGATTATTGAGCTGAAGCTTGACTACAAAATTAAATCGCAAATCAAAATCGCAATATCTGTCAAAAATAAAAAACCTAATTAGATATTTTCCCCAAATCCCACAGCCCTACTTCCATAGCATGTTTTATAAATGTCGATGGCTGCTTTTTTCCAGCATTCGTCAGAATATCTTGTTTTGTGTTCAACAGTAATTCATAAAAGAATGAGGAAATGGTGAGGAGATGTTCATTTTGTGGTGAACTATCCCTTTAAAGTCGATCGTTACCTGGTAGAAGTAGCACTGCAGTGGAGACTCCTTGCTTTCTTCATCCATAAACAGGCCACCGATGATGAAGAGCTGGTTCTTCTTGGTGCAGATACTCACGTGGTTCTTCGGCACCTGCTCTGCCATGGCGGCCAGAAAACACTCATTCTCGACCACATCATACGCCACGGCTGCCGTATCATTGATCATGACGATCAGGTCCCGTCCGTACATCCCCAATCTACGGTTATCGTTCAGGAAACCCGGCAGCATCTCCTCCTCCTCCTCCTCTTCTCCGTTCACCTCTCCTTCCTTCTTCTCTTTGGGTTTCTTCTCAGGGAGTTTCCCTTTGAAGGCATCTTTGACGAGTTGTAGCTTCTTTAACAGCTCTGGATCGGCCTTGATGATGTCATCAGTCTCGACTTTCTCCCTAAAATACTTCTCTGGGATAAGACGGAAGCGGATGCACTCGAATGCTTCTGCAAGGCTCTTGACACGCTTGGCCTTGTCGTTGCGCACCCATTTCATGACCGACTCAAAGACAACTTCTTCTTTCTCTACGTTAAGCGCGTCTCCACCAATCAGGGCTAAAAGCTCATGAGGAGCCAGCTGAAGGAACTCCTCCTCTGATGAAACCGTCTCAAAGCGGTCAGCGATGAAATCACGAGCCGCTATGGCGAGTCTGGGAACGCTAAGAACCAGGCCGAGTCTAAAAACAGCGAGACAATTAGTCAAGGAGAGCTTCTGCTGTAGATAATTCACACACACTGTAAACACAGAAGGAATCTGAAATCGGTTTGCCACCGCGAAGATCTCCTGCACATTATCATCCACCAAATCAATCTCCGCCGAATACAAATACTGGATGATCATGTCCATAATATTAGGATCAACATCATCCAGAACCACTTCCTTCCCGATATCCTTCTCCTTGCCATCCTCGGAGAAGAAAAGCTCCCTAAAGTAGGGACTGCAGGCAGCCATGATTAAGCGGTGGCAGGGAAAGCAGCGGTCTCCAATTTTCAAAGTGCAATCCACAAACTTGTTCTCATTCAGAAGCTCCTTCAGTCCGTCCTGCAGCAACGTGCTCTGAAAAAGCCGCAGCTCCTCCTTTATGGCTTTGGGATCCATGATGTTTTGTTTCGAGGTGAGAATCGAATAAAAGAGGAGAAAGAAGTTGAGAAGGTGGCTGCAGGTCTGCTCGCCACACCGTCCGGGCTGGAAAAGGACAGAGAGCTGAAAAGATTCCCAGGGTGAAGGGGCTGTTATTTAATACTCCCGTTCTAAATATAACCCTTCACTCTTGTCCACCCCCACACTGTCTCTGTCGTCCCACAGTACGGGTTGTGAAAAAGGGGATCCCAGTCGAGACCCACAGCTGTCATGGAGGACATTTTATCCAGCCTGCCAGATTGTGCTATAACATTGTATTTGAATGGCTCTGAAGTTAGGGATTGGGTGTTAGGGCAATAACCACTTCACTCCACATCAAAGTTTTAGATGATAGTATACAGTTGAAGTCAGAATTATTAGAAATTTTCACAGTATGTCTGATAATATTTTTTCTTCTGGAGAAAGTCTTATTTGTTTTATTTCGGCTAGAATAAAAGCAGTTTTAAATTTTATAATAACCATTTTAAGGTCAATATTATTAGCCCCTTTAAGCTATTGTCACGATCACCAGCGATCTTCACTCCATAGATCGCTGGTAAACATGCACTCTCACTCATGGACTACAAATCCGCCATCAAATGAACTACAACTCCATACATGCACTCCGATCACACACACGTTCCTCATCCTGACTGATTGCACACACACCACCGGAGGATTGTCAAAGACAGATTACACACAATATTTAAGCAGCACATACACTCCACCCAGGGCCGAGTCTTGTTATCTGTTCACAGTAACATTTCAAAGCGTTTCCCTGTCTTGTTTTTGCCGTGTTTCCCTGTCTGCTGCCATCCTTGTGACCATTTGCCTGCTTTATTGACTACGATTCCGGATTTCCCTCATACATCTGTTTGCTCCTGTTTTGATCTTTGCTTGCCCGACCATCCCTTTAATAAAGTCCTGCATCCTCACCCCTGTTGTCAGCGTCTTAACCCCATGGTTACAGCTATATTGTTTTTTCGATAGTCTACAGAACAAACCATCGTTATACAATAACTTGCCTAATTACCCTAACCTGCCTAGTTAACCTAATTAACCTAGTTAAGCCTTTAAATGTCACTTTAAGCTGTATAGAAGTGTCTTGAAAAATATCTAGTCTAATATTATTTACTGTCATCATGGCAAAGGTAAAATAAATCAGTTATTAGAAATGAGTTATTAAAACTATTATGTTTAGAAATGTGTTTAAGAAATCTGCTCTCCGTTAAAAAAAATTGGGGGAAAAAATAAACATGGGGGCTAATAATTCTGACTTCAACTGTATTTCGTTTTCAATATTAGCACTGCAAAAAAATACTTTTCTTGTCTTGTTTCTTATCCAGATTTCTAAAAACTCTTAAATCAAGAAGCATTTTTTAGACAAGTAAAAAAATATTGTCTTGTTTTCAGAAATAAGATTTCAAATTTTCCTTAAAACACACAAAATAGTCTTAATACCAATGGAGTAAGCAAAATAATATTGTTTTCGCTTTGAAATAAGATTATTTTGCTTACCCCATTGGTATTCATTTTGTGTGTTTTAAGGGAAAAGTCACTTAGTTACATATTTCTGAAAACAAGACAATATTTTTTTCACTTGTCTAGAAAATGCTTCTTGAAAATGCTTCTTGATTTCAGTTTTGCAGGGTACTTTTGAATCGGAGAAAGAAAATTCTGACAGGACAAATCGACACCGGTAACAAAGACTTGAGATGACCTGTGAGTCTACAAGTCAAATCTGTTCTTCTATCTATCTCAAAATCCATCTATACTATGTCTACAGATTGCTGTTTAAGTGTCTTTATGACAGAGTTTGTAGACAGCTGCAGCTACAACAGGTGATGAGCCTTTTTCAGCTGCCTCGACAACTCTGTGTCTTGAGTCAGTCAAACTTTATTATTCATGCGTCAGGTCCTGGGAGGAGACCAAACGCTAGTGGAGCTGGTTACATTTGTGCAGTAAGGGGGGTACAAGAGCTTTTCACCGTCCAAGGGACATCTTTTATTCTCTGTTTACCCTTAAAACTCACTGAAGAAAATGTTGGGTTCCACACGATCAAATTGTGCTGGGCCAACATGAAGGAATTAAGTTAACTTAATAGTTTTTACAAATTTAAGTGGATTGAAAATAAAAAATTAAGTTGTCCCAACAAAATGTCAAGAATTGTGTTGTTTCAGCTCATTTTAAATAAGCAGTTTAAACAAGCAACAAAAACTATTTTTTGACTGCTCCTAGTAATTCAGTGTATACTTAAGTACACATTTGAATTATTAAAATGTACATTATTTTACATATATCTACCAATTGACATTCAACAAGGCATGGAATGTCCTTACTTCTTTTAGTTTGGCAGGATTAAAAGTTATTTAAAAATATATATAATAAAAAAATTTAAGGTCAATAATATTCACCCCCTTAGGGAATTATTTTTTTCAGTTGGCTACAGAACAAACTGCCATCCAATGACTTGCCTAATAAGCCTAACTTAGTTAACCCAATTAACCTAGTTAAGCCTTTAAATTGCACTTTAAAATAAATACCTTTATTTATTAGTATCTTGCAAAATAACTAGTAACATATTATTTACAGTCATCATGACAAAGACAAAAGAAATTAGTTATTAAAACTATTGTTTAGAAATGCGTTAAACAGCACTTGTTTAAATAATTAAAAAAAAATACCGTAATAATTTTGTCTTTAACTGTACATTGCATTTTTCTCCAAATCAACTTACATTGCAGGTACACCTAGTATTTATGTTAGTACCCTAAAATCAACATGGGCTCATTCTGGAAACGTAGCCCTATATACAGATGAAAGCAGAAGTTTACATACACTGTATAAAAAGGCACATAACCGTTTAAAAAAAAGTC
Source organism: Danio kyathit (assembly GCA_903798195.1). NCBI lineage: Eukaryota > Metazoa > Chordata > Actinopteri > Cypriniformes > Danionidae > Danio > Danio kyathit. The sequence continues at coordinate 6,013,618 of LR812524.1, read as the reverse complement.
AGATGTTAATGTGACTAAACTTTCTCTCTTTAGGTAAGTTAGGATTATCACATTTGTTTCTGTTCTGCTTAATAGCAGAATAATGAGAGAGATATTTTTTGAGAAATTGTTATAACTTTTCTTGAAAGTCAAGTTTACATACAATAAGATTATTATGCCTCTGAAAAAACTCAAATGATGGTGTAAAGGTTTTGGAAGTTTCTGATTGGCTAATTGACAACATTTAAGTTAATTGGAGGCACAACTGTAGAATACTATTTAAGGAAAACATCAAACACACTGCTTCCTTCTGTGACAACATGGGAAAATCAACAAAAAAGCCAGATTACAATTTGCAACGCTGGGAAAAGGAATAATTTTTGGAGACATGTCCTGTGGTCTGATGGAACTAAGACTGAACTGTTGGTACCATAATGGTAATGTAACCAGTGTTACATTTGGAGGACAAAGGGGAAAGCTTACAAGTTTAGGAACACCATCCCAACTTTGAAGTATGGGGGCGGCAGCATCATGTTGTGGGGCTGTTTTTCTGCAGGAGGGACTGGTCCACTTCACAGCATAGATGGCATCATGAAGAAAGAACATTATGTAGAAATACTGAAGCAACATCTCAAGACATCAGCCAGGAAATTAAAACTTGACCACAAATGGGTCTTCCAAACAGTCCATGACCCTAAGCATACTGCCAAATTAGTTAAAATGTGCTTTAAGGACAACAGAGTGAATGTTTTGGAGTGGCCATCACAAAGCCATGAGCTCAATCCTATAGAAAATTTGTGGGCAGAGTTGAAAAAGCTTGTGCGAGCAAGACAGCCAACAAATATGTCTCAGTTACACCAATTCTGTCAGGAGGAATGGGCCAAAATTCCTGCAAACTATTGTGAGAAGCTTGTCGAAGGATACCCAAAACATTTGACCAAAGTTACACAGTTTAAAAGCAAAGCTAAAAAAATATCAAGGAAATGTATGTAAACTTTTGACTGTCTAGAAATTAATAAACAATTCTCAAAAAAAGAATTCTCTCATTTTTCTGGCATTTAGCAAATGTAAATGATTTAGGTAATCCTAACGGACCTAAAATAGTAAACGTTTAGTATGATTTACCATCAGACATTTAAAAAAAAATGGTTATGTTCCTTTTTTTAGTGTATGTAAACTTCTGGTTTCAACTGTATATTTATAGGATATACATTTATATTTATATTATTATATTTATATTTATAGTGATCGCAAATTATTACTAGAGGTACGTATGGCTGCATTTTGAAAACACTATTGGTTGGATTTAGGGAAGGAGGAGGGTGGTCAGTCAGTCAATCAGTCGACAGCGGCCTCTGGTGGATTTATGCGAGAACAGCAGGCATGAATGGCACCCGCGAGAGAAATTTGAGATTTCAAAAAGCATACACAGCGGCCTCTGGCAGATTCGCGAAAACAAAAACTGAAAAAAAAAACGTAGCTCAGGGACGTATTTGGCGCTCTCCAGAAATGTACATAGGGGTACGTTTTCAGAATGAGCCTGGGTTGCCTAAAATACTAATAGGTACCATTTAGTCCTAGGAAGAAAGTTGTTATTTTAAGGGGACTGCACAGTGACAGGTGGTTGCACCACTAAAGGTATATTTTCAGACCATTATTAAGTGCTGTGAAACAAAACTCAGTCAAAGATAAATACTTACAGGTTAAAGTGTAATTAGGGCCAACATTTAGGCATCTCCAAGTGATTATTTTGGGTCAGCATGAGATCAGAAGGGTGTATTGTGCAATCGCAAATACGTGCATGTTTCCCAACACTAGCAAATGGTTCTAGAATGATCTCATGGGAGAGCAGCAGTCACTATTACTAAAATTAAAACAGGGAGAAAGGTGTTGGGGGAAGGAGACGTGTGTAATTTAAGTCAAACATAAGGGACAGATGTGTGTGACTGTTTAGGTTGAAGTTTGAGGATGTAATAATGTCAGAAAGTGAGAGAAATGATTAATATATCAGCTTAATGTTACATTTTTAAGACAGATAACACTTCAGCTGAGGATCAAACCACATTTTTAGTATTTCCTACTGGGATGCTGGTTTTATCAGAGCTTGGGGGTCTGATTATTTTGGCATCCATGTAACCAAATCCAGCATATAAATTTGTGTCAAATGATAATGAAATTTGAACAGCTGTCAATGGACGAAAATGTTTTCTTGCTACTCAGTTGTGTAGTTTTGGCACTAGCAGTAAAAGAAAATTTAACAAGACACTTTGCTCCAAAGTAATTCACATTAACAAAATGGCACATCATGCCATGCAACTGTTATTGGGAATAAAGGGGTAGTTCACCCCAAAATAAATATTTACTCACTGTTTACTCACCCTCAAGGTGTCATAATCCTTTATGAGTTTCTTTCTTCTGTTGAACACAAAAGATATTTTGAAGAATGCTGAAAACCTGTAACCATTACCTTACATAGTGGGAAAACAAATACTAATCAATGGGGTTTTGAGCTTTATTCAAAATTTCTCCTTTTGTGTTTAACAGAAGAAAGAAACTCAAACTGGGATAAAGGGTAAGTAAATGATGACAGGATTTTCAGTTTTGGGTGAACTATCTCTATGGAAAATGCCTATTGATAGCGGTCTCAAATATTGCAGACGTCTACCACAATATTGCTCATTAGTTTTGTCCAGGAGATGGCAGTCTCCAACCACACATTAGGAGCATCTGCCTCTTGTTATCACTGCATATCTTTTATAACCAGAAGCAGAGTCCTGTGTAAAAGCAGCACAAATCCTCTTTGAGCCAAACATGAAATACAGATTAGTGAACATTAAACTAGCACAACATTTGGATTTGCTGACAGCGTAACAGCCTGGCTAGTTAGTTATCCACATACAAAATGTTTTATTTAAAAAAAGTACATACAAGATACAAAATGACAAACGTTTTAAGACTGCTACAGACAACACTGGCTCTCAAAATCACACGTTCCTTTTGTTATATATTTCATACTTGCCAGTTCATTTTTGTTTCGTGACAGGATGCAATGTTTATTCACAGTTCTGCAGGCTGTGATGTAAAAGTATTGTGCAATGTTAATAAACCATTGTGGTCCCACTTTATATTAAGTAGCCTTAACTACTAGATACTTACATAAAAGTATTTACAATCTACTTATTGTGTTCATATTGTATGGCACAACGGGGGTTAGCAGTCACCTCACACCAAAAAGTTTGCTGGTTCGGCATTTCTGTGTGGAGTTTGCATGTTCTCCCCATGTTCGCGTGGGTTTCCGCCGGGTGCTCCAGTTTCCCCCACAGTCCAAAGACATGTGGTACAGGTGAACTGAATAAGCTAAATTGGCCGTGGTGTATGTGCGTGAATGCAAGAGTGTGTGGGTGTTTCCCAGTGTTTGGTTGCGGCTGGAAGGGCATCTGCTGCGTAGAACATATGCTGGATAAGTTGGCGGTTCATTCCACTGTGGCAACCCCTGATTAATAAAAGGACTAAGCCGAAAAGAAAATTAATGAATGAAATTGGCCGTAGTGTGTGAATACGAGTGTGTATGGGTGTTTCCCAGTACTGGGTTGTGGATGGAAGGGCATCCGTTGCATAAAACATATGCTGGAATATTTGGAGGTTCATTTCGCTGTGGCGACCCCTGATAAATAAGGCAGTAAGCTGAAGCAAAACACTTCTGATGCTACTTTTTTTGGTGTTTTGGGTTTGGTGGTATGGGTAGGTTTATTTTTGTATTTATTTATTTGTTTACTTGACATGGAGTTCACATCTACACTGGACAAACCAAATGCAAGTGTTTTAGCAGACTTGCTAATTCTCAACACCTGTCCAAGGATGTGTTGAGGGTGGTTAGCACTTCCCCCACAGTCCAAAGCCATGCACTATAGGTGAATTGGGTGAAACAAATCTGGCCGTAGTGTATGATTGCATGTGTTAATGCGAGAGTGTATGGGTGTTTCCCAGTACTGGGTTGCAGCGGAACGGGCATCTGCTGCGGAATAGTTGGCAGTTCATTCCACTGTGGCGACCCCTGATAAATGAGGCACTAAGCCAAATGAATAATTATTTTTAAATATAAGTACAATGTAATAAGTGCATTGTACTAAATTATTAATCTAAATAAGTACATAGTAGTTAAGGCCACTAAATATAAAGCAGGACCACTATTGTTTCTTGCAGATGTCCAACTGATTGCTTTAACATCTGTTTATTTCAGTGCAGGTCCATTGGAGGAATTACAGACAAAAGTAAATTTGCCCATAATGGATATCAGCCCCCTAGATGCAAAGAAACAACTGTGACCGTATGGCAGGAACTGCTGTCTCTTTTCATTTGCAGTAATATTTACCAGCAAAAACATTTTCAGGTGTGTGTTTTACCTGCTTTCACGACCACACATGTTTTCTTGCACTCTTCTTCTGTGTCAAAGCGATTACGGTTTCCTTCACAGCCGCCGTACCAGAACTGTGCACAGGCATTGGCCTGTGGATCGTAGTACCATCGGATGTTATATTCTCGACAAGGACCCTGATCCAGGAGCAGCTTACAAAGGGGGTCCAAAAGCACAACCTCTGAACACAGATAAAAGAATATATAATATTAAGCAAAAGACAACTAAAATGTTACCTTGTTATTAATGTGATTATTAGAAGGTCCAGTGAAATTTAAATAAATTATTTAAATTTTTAATATTAGTTTCAGTCCAACTCAGTACCATTCTGAAAATGTACCCCTATATACATTTCTGGAGAGTGCCAAATACGTCCCAGGAGGTAAGTTTTTTTTGCAGTTTGTTTTCGTGAATCCACCAGAAGGCGCTTTTGACTGACTGAGTGACGACTGACCCACCCTCCTCCTTCCCTAAACCCAACCGATAGTGTTTTAAAAAGCACCGACTGACCCGCCCGCGCAATTCCCTAAACCCAACCGACAATTTTAAACAGCAATCCAAAAAAGGAAAAGCCCTCGCCAGATTTTACCAGGTTTTCAAATTTTACCACATTCTCACTCATCTCCAGAAATGTATATAGGGCTACGTTTTGAGAATGAGCCTTTCAGAATGAGGGGAAACATCTAAAGCGTGATTTATACTTCCGCGTCAAGCGCATGCGTATGCTACGGCGCAGTCTACGCGTGGACGCATAGACCTCGCAGTGGCTGTCGGCGTCGCTGACGCGCACCTCTCAAAAAATTTAACTACATGTCGCAACGACGCGTAGCGCAAGCTCTGTGATTGGTCGGCTTGGTAGCGATGAAAAGGTGTGGGCGGGACTGAGAGCCGCACGAGTCCGTTGGAGCGACTGTTTACAAGTATCGAGTCCCGTGAAGGAGCTCCAGATGAAAAGTTTTGTTTTGTGTTTACCTTATGATTAAAGTTGTTGCCGGTCCGCCGGTTCCTGCCTCAAAATGAGCGGGTTTGAGCCACTTGTACGTTAAGGAAGTATTCAGAAATACAACCAGCGAGCAACAGAAACAGCGCGCAGAAGTATAAATGCATGGCGATGCGCAAGGCATGCACCGTGGGTCACGCCGATCACTCGATGCAGAAGTATAAACCAGGCTTAATTCTTCAAAACTGTTTGCCAAGCTTACGATTACATTACATATTTGGAACCACCAATAAAATTAAACAACAACTGTCTCCTAAGTTTAGTTTCTAAACATTCGAATCAAACAAAATCGGCATATTTTCAGGCTGCCCAAGCTAATGCGCATGCGCACTCGAAAGGAATGAGATCACGACACCAATCTAATTCATGCCCGTTCTACACATTACCATCCTCTGGATAATGCTTCGCCAGATCGCGCTGCTCTTCTGAAGCAATCCACAACTTGGTCTTGGTGGTGAATCTCCTCCAGAAATGACAGCGACTCTTTGTTTACAAGTTTGTAAACGTTTAAGTAGTTGCCGTCATGTGATGTGCATTTGACAAGAAAGACTGTACCTTGCGTTCGTTTCATACAGATTACAAAACCAAAAAAAAAAACATTTGTTTTCAAGTGCACTTAGTTCATTTAAAAGCACAGATTTCAGACTTTATTTGGATTTATTTCTTATGTATTTGAAGCAAGTATTCGCAGAGATTCCAGTGTGTTTGTTGACCACCAAACTGTCATAAAAGCACACATCTGCTCCGAGTTTATCCCCCAAGGAAACGTCAGTCTATAGCGAGCGATGATTGTCTCCTGTACTAGTAGGCAGGGCTTCATTCGCTATATTTACCGTTACACTTTTCCTTATTCAAAACTATACGAGTGACACGTCTTGTGTATTCTACAGTGTTTGTTACAGTGTATTCACTTAAGGTTAGTTGCTTGTATATACAGTTGAAAGCAGAAGTTTACATACACTGTATAAAAAGGCACATGACCATTTAAAAAAAAGGCAGATGTTAATGTGACTAAACTTTTTCTCTTTTAGGTAAGTTAGGATTATCATATTTGTTTCTGTTCTGCTTAATAGCAGAATAATGAGAGAGAGATTTTTTGAGAAATTGTTATAACTTTACTTGAAAGTCAAGTTTACATACAATAAGATTATTATGCCTCTGGAAAAGCTCAGATGATGGTGTCAAGGTTTTGGAAGTTTCTGATTGGCTAATTGACAATATTTAAGTTAATTGGAGGCACAACTGTAGAATAGTATTTAAGGGAAACCTCAAACTAGTGGTGGGCCGTTATCGGCGTTAACGTGCTGCATTAACGGGAGACTCTTATCGCGCGATAAAAAAAATATTGCCGTTAATCTATTCTCAAAGTTGGGTTGAGAGCTGGGTCTATTCTACGCAAGCTACGATGACTTTCACCTTGATATATTTGCGCGGATGTATACCTGACCGGTGAGCCATCTGACAAAAGAGTGCCCTTCTGAATCAAATCAGCAGGATGCCTGACTCTAACTGCAGTTCGGCAGTTTCACTTTAACTGATGAATTAGATTCGTCAGTTAAAGTGAAACTGTGGAACTGCAGTTAGAGTCAGGCATTAATCAAGTCAGGCATTAATGAAGATTAATCTAGATTAAAAAAATGTAATCTATGCCCACCTATACCTCAAACACACTGCCACATTGTGTGACAACATGGGAAAATTCCCAAACAAGCCAGAATCAACAAAAAAGCCAGATTACAATTAGCTAAATTACACTGGGAAAAAGAATAATTTTTGGAGACATGTCCTGTAGTCTGATGGAACTAAGATTGAACTGTTTGGCCATAATGACCAGTGTTACATTTGGAGGACAAAGGGGAAAGCTTACAAGCTTAGGAACACCATCCCAACTGTGAAGTATGGGGGCGGCAGCATCATGTTGTGGGGCTGTTTTGCTGTAGGAGGGACTGGTCCACTTCACAGCATAGATGGCATCATGAAGAAAGAACATTATGTAGAAATACTGAAGCAACATCTCAAGACATCAGCCAGGAAATTAAAACTTGGCCACAAATGGGTCTTCCAAACAGACCATGACCCTAAGCATACTGCCAAATTAGTTAAAATGTGCTTTAAGGACAACAGAGTGAATGTTTTGGAGTGGCCATCACAACGCCCTGAGCTCAATCCTATAGAAAATTTGTGGGCAGAGTTGAAAAAGCTTGTGCGAGCAAGACAGCCAACAAATCTGACCCTGTTACACCAGTTACAACTATTATGAGAAGCTTGTGGAAGGATACCCAAAACATTTGACCAAAGTTATACAGTTTAAAAGCAAAGCTAAAAAATACCAAGGAAATGTGTGTAAACTTCTGACTGTCTAGAAATTAATCAAAAAATTCTCAAAAAAAAAAATAAAAAAATCTCATTATTCTGGCATTTAGCAAATGTAAATGATTTAGGTAATCCTAATGGACCTAAAATAGTAAACGTTTAGTATGATTTACCATCAGACATTTAAAAAAAAAATGGTTATGTTCCTTTTTTAGAGTGTATGTAAACCTCTGGCGGAATGAACCGCCAACTTATCCAGCATATGTTTTACGCAGCGAATGCCCTACCAGCTGCATCCCATCTCTGGAAAAACTTCTGGTTTCAACTGTATATTTTTGTAAGTTATTACAATACATGTGCAACAAGTACACTGTTAATTAAACTGTTGCTGAAATGTTCTGAACATAATACCTTTCTCTACCATCACTTTAGATTAATTTAATGGATCCCTGTCAAATAAAAGTATAAAGTTCTTTCAACAAAATAAATCCTAGACTCTAAATGTGTTTTGCAGTGAGTTAGCGAGTATGTTTTGTTTGTACCTTTAGGTAACGGTGGTCGTGGTGCTGGTATAAACTGCACTGAAGTTGAAGATGTGTTCACAGATGATGATGATGTTGTTGTCCCTGATGAAGGTCTGATATGTGTGGATGTCCCAGTGACTGCTGGAGCTCCTTTTGTGTCTGGTGTTTCAGGTACATCCTCACCCATCTGACAAAATATTAATGAAACAATCCATAATGAATACACAAACCAAAAGCTCATTTCGTTATCTTGTCTGCGCTAACCTGTTTAATGTCTGGACCAGCAAACGTATCTCCTCTGCCGCTCTCAATGATCACAGCGTTGGTGGCAGACGGGGTTCCTGTGTTTTCTCTGCTGCCTTCATATGTGCTGGTGTCGTAGTTGTGCCTGCCATTACCATTGATCCGGTTCCCATTCAGACCATATCCGTTTTCAAAACCATTAATGCGACTGAAGATAAGAGCTCCGTTTTCATCTTCGCAGAGCTGATTGACAAGTTTGGACTCGAGAGCTGAGAATTAAAACAGAGGAATGATATTTATTAGAGAAATACAGTTGAAGGCAAAAATTATTATTAATTTTAATTATTTTATTAATATCTCCAAAGAGCTGCTTGATGGAGAGATTTTTTAAACATAATAATGGGCGGCATGGTGGCCTAGTGGTTAGCACTGTCGCCTCACAGCAAGAAGGTCGCTGGTTCAAGTCTCGGCTGGGCTAGTTGGCATTTCTGTGTGGAGTTTGCATGTTCTCCCAGTGTTGGTGTGGGTTTCCTCCGGGTGCTCCGATTTCCCGCACAGTCTTGGGGAATTGAATAAACTGGCCGTAGTGTATTGAATGTGTGTGTAAATGAGTGTGTATGGGTGTTTCCCAATACTGAGTTGCGGCTGCAAGGGCATCCGCTGTGTAAAACTTATGCTGGAATAGTTGGTGGTTCATTCCGCTGTGGTGACCTCTGAACTAGAGACTAAGCCAAAGGAAAATTAATGAATGAACAATAGTTTTAATAAGTCATTTCTAATAACTAATTTCTTTTGTCTTTACCATGATGAAACTATTTACCATACCATGTTTTTTTTTTTTTTGAAAAATACTATTATCCAGTAATTTAAAGGCTTAACTAGGCAAGTCAATAGACAACAAATTCTTAAGAGGAATAATAATATTGACTTTAAAGGCATAGTGGGCAACGCAGTGGCGCAGTAGGTAGTGCTGTTGCCTCACAGCAAGAACGTCGCTGGGTCGTAGGTTCGAACCTCGGCTGGGCTGGGTCAGTTGGCGTTTCTGTGTGGAGTTTGCATGTTCTCCCTGGGTTTGCGTGGGTTTCCTCCGGGTGCTCCGGTTTCCCCCACAGTCCAAAGACATGCAGTACAGGTAAATTGGGTAAGCTAAATTGTCCATAGTGTATGAGTGTGAATGTGTGTGTGGAAGTTCCCAGAGATGGGTTGCGGCTGGAAGGGCATCCGCTGCGTAAAATCGTGCTGGATAAGTTGGCGGTTCATTCCGCTGTGGCGACCCCGCAAGGGACAAAGCCGACAAGAAAATGAATGAATGAATAAAGGCATAGTTCACTCAAAAATGACAATTTACTCAATTTGCCTCAACTGGTTCCAAACCTTTAAGAGTTTCTTTATTCTGTTGAACACAAAATAAGTTATATTGAAGAATGCTGAAAACCTGTAACCATTGACTTCCATAGTAGGAAAAACAAATACTATAGAAGTCTTACAGGTTTCCAGCTTTCCTCAGTGTATTTTATTTTGTGTTCAGCAGATGAAAGAAAGTCAAACAGGCTTGGAAAAAGTGAGGGGAATTTTAATTTTTGGGTGAACTATCTCTTTAAAAAAGGTACTTCTATTTTATTACACCAAACTAAAAGAAATAGAAACAGAAGAAAAAAATATTAAAGGTAATACTCTGAAAATGTTCTTGCACTGTTAAACATCGGGAGATATTTGAAAAAGGTATTAAAATTTCACAAAAGGGCTAATAATACTTAACAATAAGTCTTCATCTGTATGTACTTTTCTATCACCAGAGAAATGCTTTTAAACAGTTCTGTAGATGTACAGTTGAAATCAAAATTATTCACCCTCCTGTGAATTTTTTGTTCTTTTTCAAATATTTCCCAAATGTTTAACAGATTCAGAAATTTTTCACAGTATTTCCTATAATATTTTTTCTTCTGGAGAAAGTCTTATTTGTTTTATTTCGGCTAGAATAAAAGCAGTTTTGAATTAAGGTCAATATTATTAGCCTATTATTAGTTTCCGATAGTCTCCAGAACAAACCACTGTTATACAATGACTTGCCTAATTACCCTTACTTGCCTAATTAAACTAATTAAGCCTTTAAATGGCACTTGGAAAATATCTAGTAAAATATAATGTACTGACATCAGGGCAAAGATAAAAGGGTCATTCTACCAGAAACGTACATTTTCACTTATAAAAATGTGACAGGGCCTGACCTTTAATTTAACAATTAATTTAACAATTCAATGATAGAACGCATCCTTGATCACTGTCAGCTTCTCCTTCATCAAATATCCTTAAAGGTGTACGCATTTTATGTTTAATTTAATGCCAGAAACATGGGGACAATTGTAAAATAGTATTTATTTGTAGAATGTATTCATAATTTCATGTTTTTAATCAATGTGAATGATAACAACTTAAACTTGCTGTTTCTGAAGATTTCTTCTAAATAACAGTTTTTAGAATAACAAAACTATTAAAGCTGTCGGTTCAATTGGGCTGGGGACAAGGACAATGACAGGGTTTGCTAATTTGTCAAGTGTTTTTAATAAAGAAAAGAAATCTGAGAACCAAATGAATGACATTACTTTACAGAACAACTCACAGAAATCAACCATCAGTCCATTTTAGAAATTTTTGGGATGACATACTTTTTATTCACTGTATTTATTTTTATTTCAGGGACAGAAAATGTACGTTTCTGGTAGAATGTCCCAAAAGAAATAAGTTATTAGAAATTAGTTATTACAACTTTTATGTTTAGAAATGTGTTGAAAAAATCTTCTTTCCGTTAAACAGAAATTGGGGGAAAAATATACAGGAGGGCTAATAATTCTGACTTCAACTGTATATGTGCATCTGTATTCAGTACCTGGTAATGTGTTGAAGTCGTCTATGTAGTACATATGTTCACTGTCAGGATCAGACGCAATAAGATTGAGCTCCTGGAGAAACTCTTTCTGTGTGGGATCACTAATGTTCACAATTCCCAGAGCGTACATCTCGATGTTGGCAGCGTGCGCCTCTCTGACAGCGATCTCCAGCTTCACAGGCTCCCGTTTATCCGTCTGTCCGTCTGTGATGACAATGGCCACCTTCCTCACCCCCGTCCTGGCGCTGTAAAAGGCTTCTTGAGTAGCTTTGCGGATGGCAGAGCCGGTGTAGGTGCCCTCGCCGATGTAGTGAACCCTGCGGATGGCTTGTTTAACGTCTTGTTTGGTTGTATAGCGAGCAAGGTTGAACTCCAGCTGGACTTCCAGGCTGTATAAAACCAGGCCGACACGAGTGGCATTACGCCCTATGGTGAGTCTGTCCACCAGCGCCGCCACAAAGTCCTTGATGATCTCGAAGTTTTCAGGCCCGACGCTCTCAGAGCTGTCAATCACAAACACAAGCTCCATAGGACGCTCTTTACATTTGACTCCACAGCCTGCAACACACAGTACATGAATGTACAGCCATTGGTGATTAGGGTGAAATACAATAAAGACCCTTTATTTAAAAATACTATGGTAATTTATAGTAAACACTATAGTGTTTTTGAACCATACTATAGTACAATACTTGAATTAATCTGTTGTGGTGACTCTACAGTTGCAATGGTGAAACAAAAACTATGATAATATAAACAAATCACCCAATACTGTAGATTTCTTCAACTATGGGGTATATTATACTACAATACACCACAGTTTACTGTAGTAAAATCTCAACTTTGCTAGAGAAACTTTAGATTTATTACACTTTACTAGTATTTATTACAGTTTATCAGTTCACTATATTTAATACTTCAGTACGCTGAAGCATAATACACACTCACCGGCCACTCTATTAGGTACACCTTACTAGTAGCAGGTTGGACCCCCTTCTGCTTTCAGAACTGCCATAATCCTTTGTGGCATAGATTCAACAAGATACTGGAAATATTCCTCAGAGATTTTGGTCCATATTGACATGATAGCATCATAGTTGCTGCAGATTTGTCGGCTGCACATCCATGATGCGAATCGCCCGTTACACCACATCCCAAAGGTGCTCTATTAGATTGAGTTCTGGTGAATGTGGAGGCCATTTGAGTACAGTGACCTCATTGTCATGTTCAAGAAACCAGTCTGAGATGATTCGCGCTATATGACATGGTGAGTTATCCTGCTTGAAGTAGCCATCAGAAGATGGGCACACTGTGGTCATAAAGGGATGGACATGGTCAGCAACAATACTCAGGTAGGCTGTGGCGTTGACCCGATGCTCAATTGGTACTAATGGGTCCAAAGTGTGCCAAGAAAATATCCCCCACACCATTACACCACCACCACCAGCCTGAACCATTGATACAAGGAAGGATGGATCCATGCTTTCATGTTGTTGACACCAAATTCTGACCCTACCATTCGAATGTCGTAGCAGAAATTCAGACTCATCAGATCAGGCAACGTTTTTCCAATCTTCTATTGTGCAGTTTTGGTGAGCCTGTGTGAAGTGCAGCCTGAGTTTTCTGTTCTTAGCTGACAGAAGTGGCACCCGGTGTGGTCTTCTGCTGCTGTAGCCCATCCGCCTCAAGGTTGGACGTGTTGTGTGTTCAGAGATGCTCTTCCGCAGACCTCGTTTGTAACAAGTGGTTATTTGAGTTACTGTTGCCTTTCTATCAGCTGAAACCAGTCTGGCCATTCTCCTCTGACATCAACAAGGCATTTGCGCACACAGAACTGCCACTCACTGGATATTTTCTCTTTGTCGGACCATTCTCTGTAAACCCTAGAGATGATTGTGCATGAAAATCCCAGTAGATCAGCAGTTTCTGAAATACTCAGACCAGCCCTCTGGCACCAACAACCATGCCATGTTCAAAGTCACTTAATTCACCTTTCTTGCCCATTCTGATGCTGATCGCAGATTGACCATGTCTACATGTCTAAATGGATTGAGTTGCTGCCATGTGATTGGCTGATTAGAAATTTACGCTAACGAACAGTTGGACAGGTGTACCTAATAAAGTGGCCGGTGACTGTATATAGTATAAGACACTTTACAATAGGGTTTCACAAGCACTATAATATTTATTATAATTACTATAGTATTTTTTTCATCTCAGACATTAATGCAATTACTCATCAAGGATGCATTAAACTGATCAAAAAAGAAACATAAAAATGTATATTTCTTTAAAAAAATGATTTTTCACCATTGATAATAAGAAATATTTCATAAGTAACAAATCTTTAATATTGGATTAATTTCTGATGGATCATGAATATGAAAATTCAGCTTTAAATTACATAAATAAATGACATGTTAAATTATATTCAAATAGAAATAATTTTTCAAATTACAATAATTTTTTTTACTATTTATATAATAGTTTTGATCAAATAAATGGATCCTTGAGTTCAAAAATATATATAAATATATTTGTATACAATAGCACATACCACAAATCTCCCTGATCATTCTGATTATCTCGTCCCTCTAAAAACAACAAAAAAACATCTTATTTAATTAACTGAAATGTGCACAGTAGAGTGTGAATATTCTAATATGATGTAAAAAAAAAGGTGTTAAAGTCATACTGTAAGCCCGGATTCTCCTTTGATTCCCGGTCTACCCTGAAAAAAAATTATATTATAATGAAAACAGTTAATAAAACATGCTGCAGAGAAACCACTGACAGCACTGAGATGCTTTATACACATAATTATGACTCTCCTACAGTGAAAAATAATGTTTAAATGGCTCCGTCTCCAAATTTAGTAAATTACCTTACTGTACTACTACTTAGATAAAAACCTGAATTAAAATAGAAATGATTATGATCAATGTAATAATAAAAATTTGCTTTAAATAGGCAGCAATTCTGTTGGTATAATGCATAAAGCTTATAAGACAATATGGTAAGGCTTCATTTTATCTACAGGGAACTAATTGTGGGTGGTACGATGGCTCAGTGGTTAGCACTGTCGCCTCACAGCAAGAAGGTCGCTGGTTTGAGTCCCGGCTGAGCCAGTTGGCATTTCTGTGTGGAGTTTGCATGTTCTCCCCATGTTAGCATGGGTTTCCTCCAGGTGCTCTGGTTCCCCCAACAGTCCAAATACATGCACTATAGGTGAATTGAATAAACTAAATTGGCTGTAGTGTATGAGTGTGTGTGTATGCAAGAGTGTATGGGTGTTTCCCAGTACTGGTTTGCGGCTAGATTGTGGATGGAAAGGCATCCGCTGCGAAAACCATATGCTGGAATAGATGCCGGTTCATTCCACTGTTGCAACCTCTAATAAATAAGGGACTAAGCTGAAGGAAAATGTATGAATGAATTCTGCCCTTGCAAAAGTAAACACCAATCAGGGAAGATTAAGAGGACACATGAATTGAAAAAGAAATTATATAAACTGAAAAATACTTTATAATAAAATCTTTAATATGTAGGTTTGTTTACTAACTGCTTGTCCAGAAACACCAGGATCTCCCATATCACCTTTAACCCCCTTCACCCCTCTCTCACCCTGAGCCCCACGATCCCCCTGAAAAACATAAATGAGTCTCATATTAAACTGTATAGATATTCAAATACACAACACAGAATATATAACAAAACCTGAGACCTTTGACCCTGACATTCCTTCTCCAGGAAGTCCTCTAGGCCCGGTCACTCCCTGTGACCCCTGATCACCCTGGAAAAGTACATTAGATTTTTGGTTTGAAAAGATATTGATACATGTTTACATCTTTACTATACAGTTTAATACAAAATTATTAGCCCTACTGTAAAATTTCAACTGTTTTTTTTTCCCCAATGCATTGTAAACATCAGTTTTAATAACTCATTTCTAATAACTAATTTCTTTTGTCTTTGTGATGATGACAGTACTTAATATTTGACTAGTTATTTTGCAAGATACTAATATTTAGATTTAGTGAATTGGGTAGGCTAAATTGGCCGTAGTGTATGAGTGTGAATGAGTGTATGGATGTTTCCCAGTGATGGGTTTCGGCTGGAAGGGCATCCGCTGTGTAAAACATGTGCTGGATAAGTTGGCGGTTCATTCCGCTGTGGCTACCCCGGATTAATAAAGGGACTAAGACGAAAAGAAAATGAATGAATGAATAATATTCAGCTTAAAGTGGATTTTAAAGGGTTAACTAGGTTAATTAGGTAAGTCAGAACAAGCCACTGTTGGACAACAGTGGCTTGTTCTGTAGCAAATTGAAAAAATAAAATTTCTTAAGGTGGCTAATAATATTGATCTCACCTAAAAGAATTAAGACATTCTTCAGAAGCAAAATATTATAGAAAATACTCTGAAAGGTATCATTGCTCTGTTAAACAGCACTTGGAGATATTTGAAAAAGAATTCATATAATAAGGTCTAATACTTTTGTTCAACCCAGGCTCATTCTGAAAACGTACCGCTATATACATTTCCGGAGAGTGCCAAATACGTCCCAGGAGGTGCGTTTCGCTGCAGTTTTTGTTTGCGAATCTGCCAGAAGCCGCTGTGTATTTTTTTTGAGATCTTAAATTTCTCTTGCGAGTGCCATTCGCCCCTGCTGTTCTTGCGTAAATCCACCAGAGGCCGCTGTCGACTGACCGATTGACTGACCCACCCTCCTCTTTCCCTAAACCCAAGCAATAGTGTTTTCAAAAGCACTGATTGACCCGCCAACCACTTCCCTAAACCTATCCGACAGTTTTAAAAAGCAATCCAGAATAGAAAAGCTCTCGCCTGATTTTTACCACGTTTTCAGATTTTACCACGTTCTCACCCTGTTATTTACTTGATTGTTTTATTTTTTGGCTTCTGCTTTTGTCTTACACGCTTTCTGGAACCGTTCTTTGCTGGACTCGAACCCCGTCGTCGTGGTCAACTCCTCTCTGCGTCTCAAGTCTGCCAACATACATGGCGAGTCACTGGACAAACTGGTAACAGCAGGAAAACAGTCCATAAGGAGGTAAGCGGTCAGCTGGTAGCGCAAAAAGGAACGGTGTCATACCACCCCATAGCATTCATTTTAAAGACGAAATGCAGCCATACGTACTTCTGGCTACATAATTCTACAGAAATGTATATAGGGCTACATTTTCAGAATGAGCCTATGTTGAATTTGTCTTCAACTGTACATGTCAGTGTCTCACCTTTGAACCCTGTATACCTTGTCCTGGTTGTCCAGTAGGTCCAGAAGGTCCTGGTCTTCCCATGGTGCCCTGGTGTGTTTAGAAACAGGTTATTCAGTCCAAATCACATAAGCAAAAACACACATTCAGAGTCATTCATGCTGAGATAAAAGTAGCACTCGAACATCTGGAATGACGTTAAGGTTACTGGATTACTTCATTCAGATTCTGTGACAATATGAAACAGATTTGTGTGTGCGTGTGTGTGCTGAATATATGATCGTGAGTGCAATAATATGATAAATGTGCTGTTATATGATGTAATAAAAATGAAGACTTTGAGTAACGTAATATATTGCAAGAAAAGTTAAAGTAGGGAGACAGAATGCACTGTCTTAAAGGGCACCTAGGTTACTCCTTTGTCCAGATTTAATATAAGTCTTTTGTGTCCCCAGAATGTGTCTGTAAAGTTTCAGCTCAAAACACCCATCAGATTATTTATTATAGCTTTCACTAGGTTGTATTTTATAGCTCTCAGTACATTTTTGCTGTTTTTGTGTACTGCGCCTTTAAGGCTAGTCCTCCCCACCCACCGTTTCCACGTGCCTGTCAGCGTGCCTCAGTCTCCGCCCTCGGCTGCCTCAGACAACTGACACAGACATAAAGGAAGCAGATCTCACGTAACGTTAGTAAGGAAAAACTACAGTAAGACCTTTACCAATGAGTATTTGATGCATTTGTTTTGTGGAGCTGCAGGATGAGTCACACACAATGTCGCTACAAAGTTCACGCACACACACAGCGCAGACACACACGCACATACATACAGCGCGCGCGTTTAGCTATGCACTGTCTTTGCACGCAAATGTGACAGGATACAGGTTAATCTCCACTGCTGTATGGATATCTGTTATGTTAATGTACAAAATAAACCTGATTTAACGTCCCCAAACCAGGATTGAAGCGTCTTCTTGTATAATTGTTCTGACACGCGGCTGTGATGATGAAGTAAAGCTGAAGTAAATCGCTGTAATTCATTACACACATGCACTGTTTCAAAAGATTTTAAACTTGTAAAACTCACTCTTGATCACATTTGATGATGATTGATGATCCTAGCGAACTGAACAGACCTTTTATTTATGTTGATTTGCGCACGTCCTGTCTTGTTGATATGATTATACACGTTACTACGGAGACATGTTAATACGCAGCTGTCAATCAATTCGGTGGGCGGGGGGACCGCACTCCTACGTCAAGTTGCGGTCAGTCTTAAAACCGCTCCAATTGGTCCACCGTTTTTATGTTGTTAAATTGAAAAAAAAAGGACTGGGTGTGTTTATATCACCTTAATATGACAGTATATACACTATACCTACACATATGCCTGTCCAAACAGCTTGAAAAGTAGATTTTTCACCATAGGTGCCCTTTAAGGTAAAAGTGTGATTTGTGATTTAAATGATATTAAAGGCACTACACTGAAAAAAAAGCTTTTCTTACTTCGATTTTTTGTCTTGTTTCTAGTCCAAATATCTAAAAATTCTTAAATCAAGAAGCATTTTCTAGACAAGCAAAACATATGGTTTTGTTTTCAGAAATAATATGCCAAAATTAAGGGAGTTTCTAGTCTATGGACTAGAAACAAGACAAAAAATCTAAGTAGAAAAGTCATTTTTTGCAGTGTATATAAATGTATTATTAAGATATAGTTTATTTTCATGCATTTTGTATTGAGCAGTGAATGTTATATATTTATTCTATTGCACAAAAATGGGATCATTTTAATTGCACCATATTTTACTTACATTAATTACTTTTTTGCCTCTTATTTTGAAATCTTACAGCACAACCAGATTGTTTGATGCAAGAATGTGTTAAATTAAGCCTGAATAAGATTGACACATGCTAAATCAAGATGAAATTATTATATACTATATAATATAATACATAAATTATATTATATTCATTATATTTACTTATTAATTAATAATATAATTATTAATAAATCAAAATATAATTATTAAGATACTCTTTTATATATCTTACAGGTGGTCCTTGCAGTCCTTCCCCTGGAGGTCCAGGTGGGCCTGGTAAACCTCTGAAGCCAACGTCACCCTAAAACACAATTATGATTAAATACACCCTGTATGTTGTTTTTTTTCTTATCTACTATAGCAGGGGTGTCCAAACTCGGTCCTGGAGGGCCAGTGTCCTGGAGAGTTTAGCTCCAACCCTAATCAAACACACCTGAAGCAGCTAATAAAGCTCTTACTAAATACTAGAAACTTCCTGACAGATGTGTTTAAGCAAGTTGGAACTAAACTCAGCAGGACACCGGCCCTCCAGGACCGAGTTTGGACACCCCTGTACTATAGGGTGACCCAATAATCATGCTACCTTTGGTCCTGGAATTCCTATGCCTTCTTGACCTGGTTCACCTGGAAGACCAGGAAGACCAGGAGGGCCCTGAAAAACAAGACGAATGGCAAACACACACACAACATGCTGCATTATTAAAGGGATAGTTCACCTAGAAATAAAAATGTACTTACTATTTGGGTTCCCACTCTTTAATTTTTTAAGGACCATTCATTTCAAATCAAGCACCTTTGTACTGTAATTCACAACGCCAGCATATGTAGCAACATGAAAGTCTTTACTGTACTTAACATTTCACGCACAGGTAATAATTACATTAAAATGTCAGAGTAATGAAGATGTTTTGAATGTGTCGTTTTCAAAAATGTAGACCATTTTAAACAGTTATGTTCAAAGAACTTTAATAAAATTTGTTGAATTCAATACTGGGCGGTTCATTCCGCTGTGGCGACCCCAGATTAATAAAAGGGAATAAGTCGAAAAGAAAATGAATGAATGAATGAATGAATTAATTCAATACTGGTAATATTCAAATGCAGTTTCTGAAATATTGATAAAATCTGCATTATTTGTCATAGTTCTTGTACAAGATGTCAATTTAAGAATTTCTAATTTCTTCGTTGTTTTTGACAGCAGCACAACACAATTGATAAAACATCACAATAAATAAATTTCATTTTAAATTGAATTAAATCATTTTCAAGGGCTGTTTGTTTTAAGTACTTTCCAGGCCTAGAATCCATATATCTATAATTCAGGTACTTTCAATAAGCATAGGAACCCTGACTCACCCTCATGTGTTTCCAAACCTTTACCAAAACCAAAAGCAGATCATTATTTATCTTGAATTATGTTGGATATTGATATTGCTATCCATAGTGGGACAAGTCAATGGCTTCCTTTTTTTGGAGGGTCAGTAAATAACAAAATGTTCATTTTTGGATGAACTGTCCCTTTGAGACTTTGTCATGATGTCATGAAAATGGGATAGATTTCAATAAGTGCTTGTGAATGTTTTTACATACAGTAGGACCAGGATATCCGTCCCCTTTCAGACCACTCAGACCAGGAAGACCCAGGTCACCGCGATCCCCCTGAGAAACAAAGCACTTCCGGGTTTGAGGAAGACTGACAACAGATAAAGATCATGAATTTACTTTGCTCAACCATTGTTGAAAATTAATTTAACCTTGGGTCCAGTAAGTCCATATCCAGTCTCTCCTACTGGACCAGATGGACCTGGTGGGCCTATGTCACCCTGTAATAAGATAATAAGATTTCCTTTGTGTTATGATACAAATACCAAACACTTGTTTATTGCAACAGAAAAGCTCTTACTTTTGGTCCTGATATTGCCCGTCCCGGTAGCCCAGGTAGTCCCTGTCGCCCAGGGGTGCCAGGTTCTCCCTAAAAAAACATCTCACATATTTATCATATAATGTCTAGGGACTAAAAGACAAAAGATTTCAGATTTACTGATGAAAACTAAGTCGTCACCTTTGACCCTGAGGGTCCAGCTATTCCTGGTGGACCTGCTAATCCACGGATTCCCCTCTGACCCTGATCACCCTTAAAATTCACATTAATATTCACATTAAAATTATAGTTCACATATTTTGTCATAATTTACTCATCCATTTGTTGCAAACCTGTTGGAGTTTGACAACTGTTTGTCATTGACTTCCATAGTATTTTTGTTCCTACTATGGATGTCAATAGCTAATTATCCCCCAACATTCTTCAGTATATCTTCCTTTGTATTTAACAGAAGAAAGAGACTCATAAAAGTTTAGAACCAGTTGAACCTGAGTAAATGAGAACATTAACATGAATAACACATTCATTCATTTTCAGTAAGAAATTTGTAGTTGTCGGCACCAGTGGTGTAGTGGTTAGTGCGTCGACACATGCATTCTGGTGCTCACGGCGACCCGAATTAGATTCCCGCCTTGTGGTCCTATGCCGACCCTTCCCCTCTCTCTGCTCCCCACGCTTTCCTGTCAATAATCTCTACTGTCCTATCATTAAAGGTGAAAAATAATTATATAAAAAAAAAAGAAATAAGTAGTTTTACAGACTCCATTGAAAATCTTTTCCAGAAAACTATCATTTAATGGAGTCTTTAAGGTGATTTGAGAAAAATAAAGCCTAGAAGAGTTACCTTTTCGCCCTGGATGCCCACTCCTGCTGCTCCTTCAGCACCTCTCAAGCCAGTGGCTCCTGGTTCTCCCTGAAATACATACATAATTGAATGTGTTTGGCCTTTTCGAAGATGCTGGTGTAGATTTAAAAAGTTAAATTATTTAAAGGGTTTCTATTATGGCCTTATTATAATCTTATCTCAGGTGTCCAAAATGCCTCACTGGTCATTTGCTGAAAATATCCCCAAAACATTTCTTTAAATGCAAATAAGTTGCTGTGTCCCACCTTTCTTTCCAGAAAAGGAGCAGTGCCTTTACAGCTTGTGCCTCAGTTACTCTTCAAAGAAAATAATCGCATACATTTTAAAGTCTTGTTAAGACTCTAGAGTCATTTGAGGGAGTTCAGAAACAGACTATAGAACAGACTTCAGAATCAGACAGATACAGTATATTGTAATACTGATTTATTACATGGCTCTCTGGAATACTTAATTCTTATTGGTCAATCCCAACATTCCAAGAAAAGTGACTCCTAAATAAAAACAAGGCTCATCTGGGTACTACAAATCCCCTTGTTAGTGAATAGATTTATATATGCTTATTTGTCACTGTTTGGCACTATTGGACTGTTGTGACTGAATGATTATAATAGGTTGGTTAGTGTAGGCTGCATCCAGCCATGTTTCTTTCTGCAAGCTTCACGTTTAGAGGGAGTTTTATTATTATATAATGATTCCAGCTCAGATTAATGCTTTGTGTCTAATTGTTTACTTTTGTGACAAGAAGTTAAGACAATAAATATCCTAATAGGACCACTTTAGGAGTAATTAAGGTTAGACTGGTACCTTCTGTCCAGGAGCTCCGTCCTCCCCTGGTAAACCTGGTAATCCTGACAGTCCTGAAGCTCCAGGTTCCCCCTGCACAAGTTTTAAATATTTCAAATCATCAAATCAACTGAACACAGAACATTATATTGGACTTGGACAACACAATTTAGACCCTGAATGCTGCATGCAGATCTCACAGTAAACATTCTGAATAAAAGCAGTGCTTGTTTTATGGTTTCTAGCCTTTTGAATCTGGACAATGATAGTCATCATTAACTAATAAAGATCAAGGTGATCAAGATGTGCGATCAGCTGTGTTAATAGTTAGCGTGTCTCATTTTCAACCTAGGCTCATTCTGAAAACGTATCGTTATATACATTTCTGGAGAGCGCCAAATACATCCCAGGAGCTACGTTTTTTGCAGTTTTTGTTTTTGTGAATCCACCAGAGGCTGCTGTGTATGGTTTTTCAGACCTCAAATTTCTATCGTGAGTGCCATTCGCGCCTGCTGTTCCCACATAAATTCACCAGAGGGCGCTTTCGATTGACAGATCGACTGACCCACACTCCTCCTTCCATAAACTCATCTAATAGTGTTTTTAAACCACCAATTGACCCGCCCACCAAGTTCCCTAAACACAACTGACAGTGTTTTCAAAAGCAATACAGAAAAAGAAAAGCCCTCGCCTGATTTTTACCATGTTTTCAGATTTTACGACATTCTTACCCTGTTATTTATTTGTTTCTTTTTTTTTGGCTTTTGTTTTTGTCTTACCCGCTTTCTGGAACCGATCATCGCCGTCGTGGTCAAGTCCTCTCTGCATCTCAAGTATGCTGACATACATGGCAAGCCACTGGACAAACTGGTAACAGTGGGAAGCCGTCTATGCGGAGGTAAGCAATCAGCTGGTAGCGCGAAAAGTAATGGCGTCATACCACCCCGTAGCGTTCGTTTTAAAGACAAAATGCAGCCATACTTACTTCTGGCTACTTAATTCTGGCTACATAATTCGCGATCTCCAGCTCGTGTATATAGACTACATTTTTCAGAATGAGCCTATGTTGCTTATTTTGCTCAAACCGTTGAATTGAAAACAGAAAACAGAACAGAAAATATTCTATTGCAAAAACCTACAGTTTCATACAGTATGAACTACTCAAACCACAAAAACTATCATGATCAAGAAGCCTCATGATTTTTCACATGCACTTTGCACAGCTATATGGAGTTTCCACATCTGGCTCATTTAGAGAATTTGTTCGAATTTAAATTTGCCTATGCAAATTTTAGGATTTTAATTCATTAGAATGAAAAAAGGCCCGTTCACAACAAACATAATAACTATAAATATAAAGATAAATATATATGCCGTCTCACTGACAAATGATAAAGATCTGTTTATTTTTATGTTAGTTTATACTTTTTCTGCATTACTCCTTTGTAACCAACAGATGTCCTCAGTGTGCTACTAGCGCATCTGACCTGTGAATCCAGCTCGTGTAATCAATCTAATCAAACATTGAAATATCTATAAAAGTAGTGGAATAAAAACAACAGATACTATTTACCACAGAATTTTCAGAGGAGGCTACACAAAGACACCGAAACTAGCACTGGATATCTGAGGTACTTTTATTTTATACTGCATTTTGAAAGCCTGGCTTGCATAACTTCCATGTATTTTTAATAATTATTTCCAATGGTATAGACAATACTTTCGAAAAGTCGTGAACTTTAAATAATCTTCAAAAAGAGGGATTAACGGCAATCAGAGCTTCTCCACAATGTCATCTGTAGCTTTAAATTGCAAAAACCATATATTTTACTGTATATTATACCGCATATTTACGGTACATTTCAGTGGATTCTGACTGTTTGTCAGTGTTTTATTAGCTGTATTAGCTGGGTGAAAAGAATCATTCTGAAAGTGATCCCAACAATATAATTTCTTTACATTTTTATAGCTATAGCTGTGGTCTAAACTATTGTTTTACATTCTGAATGATTTCAGAACTCTATCGTTACCATTTTATTTATAGTTATCATGCTTGGTGTGGATTTATAAAGATAATACAATCAGTAATGTTTTCAGAGTAATGTAAAGAAGGTTTACTTTAGCTCCCGGTTCTCCTGCTCCTCTCTCTCCTGGTGCACCGCTCTCACCTGGTAAACCTTGATCACCCTTCAAGCACATACAGACATCCTTAAATTACATTTGCCAAAGTCTATTATAACTCATTTAAATAACGTCATTGATAAAATCTCTTGCCTTTGGTCCAGGGTAGCCCTCGCCTAGTGGTCCTCTGCTTCCAGGGGGTCCACGCGGTCCTTCTACACCCTAAAAAATAAATTAATGCATTATTATACATGGATGTGCTATACATTTTACTTAATGCTCAAGTTTTTTCATACTTTCTCTCCTTGTATCCCTGCTCCGGTTAGCCCAACTGGTCCTGGAAGCCCAGGAGAACCAACGTCCCCCTATTAAAAGAACAAAAACGCAACTAAACACACTGTCAAGGAAATTTGTCAGATCATGCACAACCTTATATAAATGATTTGGAATGTGTAATAGATACAACATTGATATTCATATATGTCTTGGCCACAGGCTGAGAACTGACAGCATTGCATGTTGGGACATGTTCCTTCAAACATTCACAGAGAAGAGTTTAATAAAGCAAATATGGAAACAAGTTACACCACAAACCTCAGAGTTAAAGAGATAGTTCACCCAAAACTAAAAGTTCTGTCATTATTTACTCACCCTTTACTTGTTTCAAACCTTCATGAGTTATTTTGAAAAATGTTGGAAACCTGTAACCATTGACTTCCATATTATTTGTATGTCCTACTATGGAAATCAATGGTTACAGGTTTTCAGCTTTCTTCAAAATATCTTTGTTTGTGTTCAGCAGCAGAAAGAAACTCATAAAGGTCTGGAACCACTCGATGGTGAGTAAATAGTGAGCAATTTTTCATTTTAGGGTGAACTATCCCTTTAATAACAAAAATGTGAATTAATTCTTAGGGGAAACAAAAGCATCAGAGTCTTAAAGAAGGAAAAATGCATAAGATAATAGCTCAAAGCTTATTTGATCTCGCTGCTTACCCTGTCTCCTTTAATGGCAGTACCTGCTGGTCCTCGGGGTCCCTTTGGGCCCTCCAGACCCCTCTCTCCCTGTAAAAGACAAACATTTAAACCAATAAATTAATTAAACGCACTGCCATTCCCATTTTCATATAAGCTGTTGCTGATGTTTGTAGATCACAATTCATCTGATATAGAGAACAACTTTTGTGTATGGAGCTCATTTAGATGTCAAAAATATAATGAGTAAAATTATTTATACAACAGTTCTGTCTGGTTCTTGAATCTGATTGGCTGATAGCCGTGTGATATTCTGCAAATAACAGCACTCGTCCAGCCTCTTCACCCTTGTGTATTACTCCGCCCACATCCAGCGACAAGCTGAAGACTCTCTACAGTTTGACAAATATCACTGCTGTTGGACAACATAATGTACTTTTGATGCTTTTGTAGAATGTAGTTGTTTAGATTGCAACTATGCAGTTTATTTATAAGGATAGTGCCTATTTTTAAATATTTAAAATTTCGGAGCATCGGATTCAGTCTATCGGCCACCATTAGTCTGTCTAAGCCAAGGGTGTCCAAACTCGGTCCTGGAGGGCCGGTGTCCTGGAGAGTTTAGCTCCAACCCTATTCAAACACACCTGAACCAGCTAATCAAGCTCTTACTGGAAATACTAGAAACTTTCTGGCAGGTGTGTTGAAGCAAGTTGGAGCTAAACTTTGCAGGACACCGGCCCTCCAGGACTGAGTTTGGACACCCCTGGTCTATGCAGACCAAAAAAAAAAAGTGATGGTTGACGTTCCGCCACAAGATGGCGACAGAGACGGCATAATAAGTCCTTAGGTAAGAAAAATAGCATTTTCTCAGTGTAAATTTCAAACTACAGCAGAATAAATCATTATAAATTAGATAAGTGACATTCTAAGTCGATCTCTCTCTTTTGTATTTTGTATTGCTGTATTTATACCACACAAACTGGTAGTGTTTGCTTTGCTCACGCTTTTTTGGGGTTAATTATTGTGACCTCCCAATTGCAACAGAGAAATACTGGGAAATGTCTGTAGACTGATGGCATTTCCTGCCGTTCAGCCTTATGATCTTAAAATATGAGTAAAATCACCTGTTTTGTCATCACTTTAGACATTATGCTAGAGAATCATTCAAACACTAGCTCTAAAGTGACGTTAGTGAAGTAGCAACAGTTTCTGCTGTTCAGCTGCAGATGTGAATGAATGGTGGAAGAAAGTAGTTCCTCATACAAAAGGGTTTTTGATACACTCAGTGTTTGATTTTCTTTTTATACACTTAATTATGCCGTCAAACTGTTGTACAAACGCAATATCACACTCGTAGAATTGCGATGTAGCCGTATATCGTCACTAGTGGGGGCACTAAGGCATGCCTCCCACCAGTGCCGATATACAGCCACATCGCACTGCTACTCTTGTGATATTGCTCATATATCAACTTATACCAGTGTAAGAAAGAAGTATATTTGACTTTTTAAACAATTATTAGTATTAGTAAAACTAATTCATTTAGTTTTAAAACTTTTCAGAGCAATGCTTCTGTTGTTTTGGTGTTATTATAATAAATTCAATCTAATTCAATTCTATTTATTTCATTGTTATTCATGTATAATTTGACATTTTCTAAGAATCTGAATACCAGGTAAATACCAAAATAAAAACAAGGTAACATTCAAAACATTTTTATTCAATAGAGATCAAATACAGTATTGTTTAGTTAATTAACAATAATTTGGCAAAATGATAATTCTTCAGGTCCAAACAGACTGAGAATGTCAAACTGAAAATATTTTTAATGTATAATTTATGGCAGCATAGTGGCTCAGTGGTTAGCACTGTCGCCTCACAGCAAGAAGGACACTGGTTCGAGCCCCGGCT
Source organism: Danio kyathit (assembly GCA_903798195.1). Taxonomy (NCBI): domain Eukaryota; kingdom Metazoa; phylum Chordata; class Actinopteri; order Cypriniformes; family Danionidae; genus Danio; species Danio kyathit. The sequence goes on along the minus strand of LR812524.1, from coordinate 5,986,669 downwards.
GGGCCAGTGGGCATTTCTGTGTGGAGTTTGCATGTTCTCCCCGTGGTTATGTGGTTTTCCTCCGGGTGCTCCATTTTCCGCTATGCGCTATAGGGGAATGGAATAAGCTAAATTGGCCGAAGTGTATCTGTGTGAATGAATGTGTATGGATGTTTCCCAGTACTAGGTTGCAGTTGGAAGGGCATCCACGGCATAAAACATATGCTGGATAAGTTGGCAGTTCATTCTGCTGTGGCGACCCCTGATTAATAAAGGGACTAAGCCGAAAAGAAAATGAATGAATGAATGAACTTTTCAGAGCAATGTTTCTGTTGTTTTGATGTTATTTTGTTTATATTTATGCACTTTTTACTGTTCTGAGCAATCACAAATGATAAATTCAAAGCAATCTAATTAAATTTTATGAATTCCATTGTTATTCATGTATATTTTGACATTTTCAAAGAATTTAAATACCATGTACATACCAAAGAAAAACAAAGTTACATTGAATTTTTTTATTTTTTTTATTTTATTAATTAAAAAGAAGTTGCTGATCATATACAATTTTGTTTAGTTACTTAACTCTTATTTGACTGTTTTACAAAATAATAATTCTTCAGGTCCAAACTGACTGGTTAATGACAAGTTAAAATGGTTAATTCCTTGTGTAATTCCTTCACCAGTTTCATTCAGCGTATAGTAAGGTATATGTGTAGACATTATTTGATAAGTAATTCATGTTGTTAAAGATGATCACCTTAGTGAAAAACTCATTTTGAACCGTTATCAACTCAGTCAACAAACCTCTGCAGTCAAATGTAAAGTCGTTTACTGCATGCACTTTCAGTCACTGACCCAATCATCTGCCAATCTGCAAAAATATATCTATCTATCTAACACACCCTGCACTTTTCAGATACATAGCCAAACGAAAGCAATATTTGATTATGACCTATTATTTAATTCTAAAAACAGATGAAAGAATGCTGGATAAAATATGAAGTTAGGTCACAAGGTTTAGACATTTCAAAGGCTCTCTGATAAAAACCATGCGCACAAGACACAACGTGGATAAAACACATAATAAACCTCTTGATAGCCTTGATAGGTCTCACACACACTGAATCTGAAAATCATAAGAATGATGTGTGTACCTTTGGTCCTGGAAAACCCTCTCCTGGAGGGCCCTTTTCTCCTGGTGAACCTTGTGGCCCCTGTGGTCCCTTTAGAGTAAACATCATTGTAGAGTATAGGACTGTTTCAATATATATTTAATTCCAATTGCAATCAATAGTATATGCAGGACCGTGTGTATATTTCAGCTCAGGTTCATTGGAAACAGATGCCTCAGCCTACATTTTTGCAAAATGTAAAATTAGTTACTCCGGGTACATTTCAATGCACGTTTCAGATTACAAATCCACTAGAGGGCGCTGTGTACATTTTTGTGAATTTAAAAATACATTACTTATGGTACATTTTGCTGTACATTTCAGATAAACATCCTTTTTGTACACGTCCAAGAGAAGGTGGAGCTTGTTTTAAAGATCACCAGCAAACCCCTGACCAAAATCCTTCCTTAAACGCAACCAATAGTGTTTTCAAAGCACACATAAGTGAAAAGTGCACTACGAATACATGGTTTTACCATGATTTTACATTGCTCTTTTGTGAAAGTATGCTTCACAGGACTCGAACCCACAAGAACAAGCCCGTACAAAGTGAGCTACGAGTAAACTGACCATGCCAGAAAAGCGGCCTATAAGGAAATAGATACTGTAGGTGATGAAAACGCATTCGAATACAAATCACAAACCCTGTTAAATTGATTTGTGGTGTTTATTTAGTGTTGTGCAAAGAACTGCATGAAAATAAACCTTTTCTCAATCGATAATACGCCCCTGTAAATATCATGAGTGTAAAAAGGAACAAAAGTTGTTGGCGTCATACTGTTAATTTTACCTAGAAACTGCAGTCAAATGTATGTTGAAGTACATTTTTGCAGTTTCACTAAAGTATAGGCTGAAGCACCTATTTCTAATGAGCCTGTGTTGATTAATTTTATTTATTGTTCACCGGTAAACCTGGCTCCCCAAGCCCAGGAGGCCCAGGAGGACCCATTCTTCCCTGAAATCCCACATCACCCTAAAAATAAAGAAATCACATGTGTTATGATCACCAATACTACTCAAATGGGCTCATAATATCAGAAGGTTTAAAGTATATAAGCCAGCCTTTGGTCCTTGAAGTCCAATGCCAGTCTCTCCCTGTATCCCGGGGGGTCCGGGAAATCCTCTCTCACCCTGAAGAAGCAGAAATATGTCAAACATTGTTACGTTGCTAACGTATATATTTATTCAGTTTTTAATATTGAATTTCAATTATGTTATTAAATAACATGCAAATGTTTAGATAATTTATGCACAAAATTTTACAAACAATTTGGCTCTAATTGAATTTATATTGTAAATAATGTAGTTTTTAAATAATGTGCTTTTTAATTTCTATTTGTTAAAGTTTCAACTCTTAGGGCCCTATTATACACCTGACGCAATAAGGCGCAAGACGTGTTTGGCGAGATTTGTTGTTATTTTCAGACCAGCGCAACCCTAATTTTCCTGTTTTGCGCAACGCTATCTCACGGCCAATTCGTAACTTTTTGATTAGTGGCTAATTCGTATGAATTCGTATGATCTAATTCGTACAAATTAGTACGATTTGCCCATCACCCAATGACGGTTGGGGTTAGGGGTGGGGTTAGGTGCCACGCCTCCTTTTTAAAATCGTACATTTTCGTACGACTGAACTCGTATGAATTCGTACGAATTAGCCACAAAACTGACAAAACGTAAAATACTTACGTTTCCTCGTGAGATCAGGCTGGTTTTGCGCCACATTGTTTTTTGTTTTTTTATAATTATTTTTTAGGGGTTTTTAACCTTTAATGGATAGAATAGTGCAGAGAATTGACAGGAAATAGATGGGAGCAGAGCAAGGGAAAGGATCGGCAAAGGACCCCAAGCCGGGAATCTAACTGGGGTCGCCGTGAGCACTATGTTGGCGCACTTAACCACTAGGCCAGGGGTGTCCAAACTCGGTCCTGGAGGGCGGTGTCCTGCTGAGTTTAGCTCCAACTTGCTGCAACACACCCGCAGGAAGTTTTTTAGTAAATCTAGTAAGAGCTTGATTAGCTTGTTCAGGTGTGTTTGATTAGGGTTGGAGCTAAACTCTCCAGGACACCGGCCCTCCAGGACCAAGTTTGGACACCCCTGCACTAGGCTATTGGCACCGACCGCCACATAAAAATAAATAGCAAATTCATTTGCGCTGCTTTGTGGACTCATGGGTGTTCCGGTCTAGAAAAGAGGTGTGTTAAGGCACATTGCTGGCGCGTTGCTATTTTGAGGAACTACAATAGACTGCGCAATTGGACAGCTGAGAGCAGGTCTAAAGTCCAGCGCAGAGCGCGTTAGTTGTGCGCCTACATGTACACATTACTTAATACACACAGGATGTACAGCAATTCGCAAATATCTTTACAAATAAAAAAGAATTAAAGGATTAAAATATTACAAAAAATATTATTTTCTACATAAATATAAAAACCACTGGCTCCATGCCTTCTTCACATTGGGGGCTTTTTCAGTTTATTCATGACAATTTGCTTTTGTAAAATGTTATTATTATTAGCAGTATTATTTATTATATGCATATTTATATTTGTTTTAATAAAAATAAGCTTAGATTTGTCCACCTGTCATGTTTTAGACCACATGGGGCATAGCATGCGTATTTGGATATAACTCTGTTTTGACCACACTTCATTATTATTGTTCATTTATTCATTTGCTGGAAATTAGAACTGAATTTAGAAATAGTTTTGAAACAAATCTGCGATTAACAAACTAAATTAAATATGTCGGCTAATGGATGTCTTTAGTGGACTGAGTACAGCAACATTTCCTTACTACACGAAAGTAAAGAGAAAGTAAAGAGGCCGAATAGAGGAGGCTCGTTCTTTATCCTCACACTGCAGATGCTCTGTTTACCTGTTTTCTCACCAGTGAAGTGTTCATTTTTTTCCACTTACAAAGTCGCCATGTAAATAGCAAATGCACCATGGCGCGACACAACTGACCCTTGAGGGGAATGGGAGATGAGACTCTGATTGATTTAATGCACGTTATGCTCAAAACACCCCCAGAACTCATTAGGAGAATAAGCACAACGTGTTAGACCAAAGCGTATTTTTCTGTCCTTAAAATAGCAAAAATGGATTCGGACACCCCCTTAATGCTTTTGCGCCATGCGCTTTAGACTTTGCGCCTACACCTTTAAAATAGAGCCCTTAAACTCTCAAAATCCTTCCACATGAATCCTAAGATGTAATGATATTAAAAAAAAAATTATTAAACACATTTCTGCACAAAAATAGCACAAAAAAATTAACAGTTTGGCCCTATTTATAACAAAAAGACAAACCAAATCCCTTCCTATTCTAGCTTTAATTGTTTGTTACTATGCAACTTTGTATTGCTAGCACTACACTGATTATCTGTCTCTTTATAATGAATCACTTTTATAATGTATCCCTCATTTTAAGTCATTTTGATAATAGCATCTGCTAAGAAAAATGCTTTCAGATCCTCTTCTGTTTCCCTTTGGATATGATTTATGTTTTGTTTTCTTTAAGTAATGCATTAAAATCTTTGTATCCCCTCCTTTGCATTGCATTTCCCTGTATTCCTATGTTGTTACACGCTCAGAGAAAGGCTTTAAATAGATTTTGCCATTATCATGCATGCTTTTGGAGCAACGTGACAACATTTAAATCCAAATTAAAAACAAATCCACATGGAATGATCCCAAAACTCAAGCTGCAGCCATAAACTGCTTACATCATCTGGATAGAGTCAGATTTACTGAACGTGAAGTCACCGTGCTTGTTATCAAGCCTGTGTTAATATGAGCACCGAAATAAACACGTGCTGCTTTAAACCAAATACTTCATCTTAAGGGAATGTGTCTGCTTCGAATATCTGCATGGCTCACGCCAGACATACTGAACTGAAGACTGCAATTACTGTGTTCAGACACATTAGACAGAACACCTTCACCTGTCAGAAACACTGATCTGTGCGGCGACACACACATGCATTCAGTGTGTGCAAGTCCAGACATTCACGCTCAGCCGACACATGACAGCCATCAGTGTGTGAGAGAAGAACATTCCAGATAAATCATTACGCTCTGGGTTTCTCTTACAGCACACAGATGAATATCAGCACTGACAGACAACTAGATCAGTGGTGGACAGTAAGTATTTTTACTTTACAACTGTATTTAAGTATATTTTTAAGTACCACTACATTTCAAAACAAAAATATTGTACTTTTTACTCACTTTTTACTCATCATTTAGAGTGAGTCTACAGTTACAATTCACTGATCCGAATGATCCGTTCAGAGTGAGTCTACAGTTACAATTCACTGATTCAAATGATCTGTTCAGAGTGAGTCTACAGTTAACAACTCACTGATTCAAATGATCCGTTCAGAGTGAGTCTACAGTTACAACTCACTGATTCAAATGATCCGTTCAGAGTGAGTCTACAAATAACAATTCACTGATTCAAATGATCCGTTCAGAGTGAGTCTACAGTTACAACTCACTGATTCAAATGATCCGTTCAGAGTGAGTCTGCAGTTAACAATTCACTGATTCAAATGATCCGTTCAGAGTGAGTCTACAGTTAACAATTTACTGATTCAAATGATCCGTTCAGAGTGAGTCTATAGTTAACAACTCACTGATTCAAATGATCCGTTCAGAGTGAACCTATAGTTAACAACTCACTGATTCAAATGATCCATTCAGAGTGAGTCTACAAATAACAATTCACTGATTCAAATGATCCGTTCAGAGTGAGTCTACAGTTACAACTCACTGATTCAAATGATCCGTTCAGAGTGAGTCTGCAGTTAACAATTCACTGATTCAAATGATCCGTTCAGAGTGAGTCTACAGTTAACAACTCACTGATTCAAATGATCCATTCAGAGTGAGTCTATAGTTAACAACTCACTGATTCAAATGATCTGTTCAGAGTGAGTCTACAGTTAACAATTCACTGATTCAAATGATCCGTTCAGAGTGAGTCTACAGTTAACAATTCACTGATTCAAATGATCTGTTCAGAGTGAGTCTACAGTTAACAACTCACTGATTCAAGTGATCCATTCAGAGTGAGTCTGCAGTTAACAATTCACTGATTCAAATGATCCGTTCAGAGTGAGTCTACAGTAACAACTCACTGATTCCAATAATCCGTTCAGTTAACAACTCACTGATTCAAATGATCCGTTCAGAGTGAGTCTACAGTTACAACTCGCTGATTCCAATGATCCGTTCAGAGTGAGTCTACAGTTAACAACTCACTGATTCAAATGATCCGTTCAGAGCGAGTCTGCAGTTAACAACTCACTGATTCAAATGATCCGTTCAGAGTGAGTCTACAGTTAACAACTCACTGATTCAAATGATCCGTTCAGAGTGAGTCTGCAGTTAACAGGTGCGTTCGACATGAAGCACAGCTGCAGCCGGTGACCAACGAGATTAGCCGAGCGCAGGCGGGGGCGGAGTTGAAAACGGAGCCGTCAAGCCGGACACTTCGGAGCTCGAAGTTGCTGCTGTCATGATGACTGATCACATGGCGGGATCATTCATTTATTTGCTTATTTATTGCAATAACAACAAAAGATTTACAGTACAAATAAAACAGAATACAGTCTCTACAAACTATAGTTCATTTTAAACAAGGGAATTATGAATTAAATTTAAGTAGCCTATATAACAAACGCATGAGAAATAAGGGGAAAACGAGAGAGGACATAAAAAGGAAATAAATATCCACAAATAGGCCTATTAAACAAAACAATAAGCACAAATTCTTGGAGTTTAAGCATCAGTCTTTGGGCTACTAGATGTTGAATGGTATGTCAATACTGCTCCAGTGCTTGTTTGAATATGCTAAAAAAGGGTTTACATTTATTTACATTTATAGATATAAAACTTTCCAATATATATTAGTGTAAAACCCAAAACAAGGTGTTTTGATTAAGTCTTAAACAATGATTATTTTGGATAATAAAAACATTTTTTAAAAAGCACTTTAATCCATAGAGATTGAACAAAAGGACCACAATAAATGAGCTACACTAAATAGAAAATACCCAGAAAGAGCAGGTACATCGATGACACTTTTAACATTTCTGCATAAACGGCTTAACAGGAAATAAAATATTTAAGAATCATACAGTTTTATATTTAATAAAATATTTTTTACTTAATTTGTTAAGAAATCTTTATAGGGGTGTCAGGATCAATGATGATAATTATTTTATTATAAGTCTGTAAGACTTATTTGAGTTAATATTTGGTCATTCACTAAAATGTATAATACAGTAGTCTGTATAAAAAAGGCAGAATAAACCTGTTCAAACAATCTAGACATGAACAAATTATTTAACAAAAGATGATGGTGCAGTAAAATATTTGTAGTCTTTTCATAAGCATGATGTGTACAAGATAAAGAGGGTAGGAAAAGTTAATTGTTTGTTTTGAAATTTGTGAATTGGAATTTCTCCAGTATTAAACCCGAAACACACGTGGTTGTTGTCATGCTGTGAACTCGGCCAATCGTGTAACATCAGTGATGTCATCGCAGCTCCAGCAGCCGCTGTTCAGGTGCTGCGCGGGCTGACTCAATCGTCTGATCTCGGAGCACTGTCGCGGTACTTTGATGCCACATGTGACAGTCACATGGCGTCAGCGCAGCATCAATCCGGACAAAATTTCTAACCAGCATGCACCACTTTAAGACAGACTTTGATCGATCTGCGCAGCGCTGCATGAAGTCGAACGCACCTAACAACTCACTGATTCAAATGATCCGTTCAGAGCGAGTCTGCAGTTAACAATACACTGATTCAAATGATCCGTTCAGAGTGAGTCTACAGTTAACAACTCACTGATTCAAATGATCCATTCAGAGTGAGTCTACAGTTAACAACTCACTGATTCAAATGATCCGTTCAGAGTGAGTCTGCAGTTAACAACTTACTGATTCAAATGATCCGTTCAGAGTGAGCCTGCAGTTAACAACTCACTGATTCAAATGATCCATTCAGAGTGAGTCTATAGTTAACAACTCACTGATTCAAATGATCCGTTCAGAGTGAGTCTGCAGTTAACAACTCACTGATTCAAATGATCCGTTCAGAGTGAGTCTACAGATAACAACTCACTGATTCGAATGATCCGTTCAGAGTGAGTCTACAGTTAACAACTCACTGATTCAAATGATCCGTTCAGAGTGAGTCTACAGTTAACAACTCACTGATTCAAATGATCCGTTCAGAGTGAGTCTGCAGTTAACAGGTGCGTTCGACATTAAGCACAGCTGCAGCCGGTGATCAACGAGATTAGCCGAGCGCAGGCGGGGGCGGAGTTGAAAACGGGGCCGTCAAGCCGGCCACTTCGGGGACTCAAGTTGCTGCAGTCATGATTACCGATCACATGGCGTGATCATTTATTTATTTATTTATTTATTTATTTATTGAAATAACAACAAAAGATATAAAGTACAAATAAAATCAAAATACAGTCTCTACAAACTTCATTTTAAACAGTAAGGGAATTATGAATTAAAATTAAGTAGCCTACATACAAATGCATCAGAAATAAGGGGGGGAATAAGGGCACATAAAAATGAAATAAATATCCACGAATAGGATTATTTTGAATAATGAAGGCATTTTTAAAAAAGCCCTTTAACCCAAAAAGATTGAACAAAATGACCAAAATAAATGAGCTACACTTTCAGTAGAAATTTCCCAGAAAGAGCAGGTACATCAATGACACTTTTAACTTTTATTTCTGCGTAATATGGTTTGACAGAAAATAAAATATTTTAGAATCATATTTTTATATTACATATTTTTATATAACTTAATTTGCTAAGAAATCGTCAGGATCAATGATGATAATTATTGTATTACAAGTCTGTAAGACTTATTTGAGTTAATATTTAAGTTATTTACTAAAATATATCATTTATATCGTTTATGGAGCTAAATACAGTAGTCTGTATAAAAAAGGCAGAATAAACCTGTGCAAACAATCTAGTCAGTATGAACAAATTACTTAACAAAAGATGATGCTGCTGTAAAATATTTGTAGTCTTTTAATAAGCATGATGTGTACAAGATAGAGAGTGTATGAACAGTTAATTGTTTGTTTTGAAATTTGTGAGAAGGATGTTGTCCAATAATAAACCTGAATCACACGTGGTTGTTGTCATGCGGTGAACTTTGCCAATCGATTATATTGGTGTCGTCATCAGAGTTCATGCAGGCGCTCTTCAGTTGCTGCGCGGGCTGAGTCAGTCGTCTGATCTCGAAGCGCTGTCGCGGTACTTTGATGCCACATGTGACAGTCACATGCCGTCGGCGCAGCATCAATCCGGCCAAAATTTCTAACCAGCATGCACCGCTTTAAGACAGACTTCGATCGATCTGCGCAGCGCTGCATGAAGTCGAACGCACCTAACAACTCACTGATTCAAATGATCCGTTCAGAGTGAGTCTACAGATAACAACTCACTGATTCAAATGATCCGTTCAGAGTGAGTCTGCAGTTAACAATTCACTGATTCAAATGATCCATTCAGAGTGAGTCTACAAATAGCAATTCACTGATTCAAATGATCCGTTTGTTTTGGGACAACATGAAGAAATTAAGTTAACTTATTGGTTTTTATAAATTTGAGTAGACTAAACATAAAACAGTTAAGTTGTCCCCAAAAAACCCTCAAGAATTGTGTTAAGCTCATTTTAAATAAGTAATTTGAACAAACAGTAAATGCCATTTTTTAAGTACTGCATTTTAAGCCTGAGATTGTGGAGTTCAACTCACTTTTTTGCCTGGTAGGCCTTCAGGTCCAACATCTCCATTGGGTCCTGGCAAACCCTGCAGAGAAACACGAGAGTGAATTCAGTAAACTATAATGAAACATGACTGCTTTGCACAAATGAAGTTTGAAAACATACTTGCAGCCCTCGACTTCCTCTGATGCCAACAGGACCCTCAGGACCCTTTAATAAGTCAAATTTAATCAAATAAAAATACAGTATATTACGTATATCAGAAGAGCTGATCTGAAGTGTCACTCACCCTGTCTCCTTTCACTCCTGGTGTTCCACACTCGCCTCGCTCACCCTAAAGTATATACTTTCACATTTAATATATTAAGACACATTTTAAATATATAAAATATGTATGTATATACAAAAAAGATGTATATATAAAAATGATAAAACATACAAAATGTAAAAATTAAACATTTTTAGAAAACAAAAACAAATGTATGCAGATGAGATTGTTTGCAGTTTAATTTCACCCATATTTTATGCATTAAGTAAAGTTTATTTATAAACTAATTTCGAGAGAATCACGTGCTTATGATTGAACACGGCTGGCTCTGCATTAACTATGTATGATCCACCAATCAGACGATTCCTAACCCACTATAAAGAGCCAGGGTTTCTCACTACAGTCATCTTCAATTTGAAGAATCCCCCCTTCCACTCCTCCACCTTTACCTT
>LR812524.1:5863523-5971023 GCA_903798195.1 Danio kyathit | reverse complement strand
CCAGAGAAGATATGGAAAATGTGGCCCAGTTATTTTAAAACATATGTGGGCCCCTTTTGGCAAGTATTCGGCACAGTAAACTCTGGCTAATGCAGCTGTTAGCCTATAATGGCCCAGAGGAGATATGGAAAGTGTGGCCCAGTTATTTTAAAACATATGTGGGTCACTTTTGGCAAATATTCGGCACAGTAAACTCTGGCTAATGCAGCCATTAGCCAATAGTGGCCCAGAGAAGATATGGAAAATGTGGCCCAGTTATTTTAGAACATATGTGGGCCACTTTTGGCAAATATTCAGCACAGTATACTCTGGCTAATGCAGCTGTTAGCCTATAATGGCCCAGAGGAGATATCAAAAATGTGGCCCAGTTATTTTAAAACATATGTGGGCCACTTTTGGCAAATATTCGGCACAGTAAACTCTGGCTAATGCAGCCATTAGCCCATAGTGGCCCAGAGAAGATATGGCAAATGTGGCCCAGTTATCTCAAAACATATGTGGGCCACTTTTGGCGAATATTCGGCACAGTAAACTCTGGCTAATGCAGCCATTAGCCCATAGTGGCCCAGAGAAGATATGGCAAATGTGGCCCAGTTATTTTAAAACATATGTGGGCCACTTATGGCAAGTATTCGGCACAGTAAACTCTCGATAATGCAGCTGTTAGCCTATAATGACCCAGAGGAGATATGGAAAATGGGGCCCAGTTATTTTAAAACATATGTGGGCCACTTTTGGCAAATATTCGGCACAGTAAGCTATGGCTAATGTGGATTTGAGCCTATAGTGGCCAAGAGAAGATATGGCAAATGTGGCCCAGTTATTTTAAAACATATGTGGGCCACTTTTGGCAAGTATTCGGCACAGTAAACTCTGGATAATGCAGCTGTTAGCCTATAATGGCCCAGAGGAGATATGGAAAATGTGGCCTAGTTATTTTAAAACATATGTGGGCCACTTTTGGCAAATATTCGGCACAGTAAACTCAGGCTAATGCAGCCATTAGCCCATAGTGGCCCAGAGAAGATATGGAAAATGTGGCCCAGTTATTTTAGAACATATGTGGGCCACTTTTGGCGAATATTCGGCACAGTAAGCTATGGCTAATGTGGATTTGAGCCTATAGTGGCCCAGAGAAGATATGGAAAATCTGGCCCAGTTATCTTAAAACATATGTGGGCCACATTTGGCAAATATTTGGCACAGTTAGCTCTGGTTAATGTGGCTGTGAGCCTAAAGCAGCCCAGAGAAGATATAGCAAATGTGGCCCAGTTATCTTAAAACATATGTGGACCACACAGACTAAAGTCACCATCATGGAGAAAAGTGTTTGCTTTAGTTGGTCTCATAGCCCTGAACCTCTTAATATAAATTTTATTTTGGGCTGCTGCACCTTTTAAGAACTTTGCTTGAAAAGTTTATTCATTACAGCAAACAAGCCAAGTAAAAAAAACAATAAAAATTAAGTGAGGCACAACCTGTGATGAAATAATGTAATTCACTGATGTTAACCAATGTTTAATCCATTATTAAAAGTAACGTAATAATATGCTTGCACATGCCAAAGAATTATGAAGGTTTATAAGCAAAACAAATTATATGGTTCTGCTCACAGAGACATCAATAATCAGCGTATGAACACTTAACAACGATGACAATAAACAAAAAGAAGAAAACTCACAAACATCACAGACCTATTCCATCAAGACCCAATAAACCATAAACATACTATTGACCATAAATGACCATAAATATACTATTATCATGATAACACTTTTTTATATGTATTGTGCAGTCCTAACCTCATAGGTTTGCTTGTCTTCTCTCTGATCTGCTGTTTTCTATTCTCAGAGAATCACAAGGGAACCTCTAACACGACATTCAGTCGTAAAAGTTTCCTCAGCATGTGCAGATGCTGTGAGACTCGGAGGTCAGCTTACCACATTAAAGACACTCTGTAGGTTTAAACTACTGCAGACACACTAAAATTGCACATTCTTGTCCATTAATAGGAAACAATGCTAAAAACATGGAACCGTCTGAGGATTTTTAATGATAATGTGAAGAAAAAGATGGGTGGAATCTCCTTCTTGATGTACAGAACCCACCAAGCCATTTTGTGTTTAATAGATGTCTAATAGGGTTGGGCCGATAGACAATGTCATCGTCCATCGCCGATGGCTGATAAACTTCACGATGCTGAGCCGGCATCGTGATCCATCACCCCGCCCCACATGTATATTGATATATAACTTATTATTTGCATGTCATCTTAATAGCAATAACAGTCTTTTCATGAGCTGTGTTATATTATACTTATAGCTGCTGTTTGCACTGACAGCATCGTGAGGATTAAATACATCGTGAGGATTATACAGTACCTCTCGCGCTTAAAATGTGTAGAATTAGTGGCAAACGCTGTTACCTGTAAACCCCGTCCCACAGACTTTACAGTGAATGGCTTTAGTTATTTTCATAGCGGACTTGAAGCCAGTGGAAGTCTTTTATCCACTCTTGGAAAAGTGTAAATGGTGGATTAACATTCAGCACATGATCACTAATAAGATGTGCCATTATTAGTAACTTTAGGTGGTTTCTAAAACTAAATCTGTCAGTGTTATTTTCATTCTCTCATCTTCAGCGCGTCACATTTCCGCAGCTGTTGCTCCTGTCATGTGAAGGCGTTGACTGAGTGATTGACAGCTGATATTAACCAATCCATTCGCGTTCAGTTCTAGCGCAGTGCGCCAATAGGAAGAGCACAAAGGCGGGGCAAGCATTCCGGTCTTTTTTCCTTCAGTAAATTCACATAACAACTGTTTTAATCTGTTCCTGAGCGCTGCGTTTGGCGTCTTTAGGTGCAAAGATGCATCCTGCATAAATGTCTCCTAAATCCGCGCATGCGGTGAGGATTTTGCAGTGAAAACAGGTCGCACGGTAAAAATGTATGCACTAGCACAAATGCTTTCAAATACATATTTTAGGTCGCATAAAATATCAGGCGCAAGTGTGACCAAAATGGTCGAGTCCTAGCATCTTTACTTGTTATTATGTCCTCATAATAATAATAAAATAAGGAAGTTATCATTAATCACAATAAATTACAGTGAACTCCAAACGAACTCTCGTCTCGTCTCCGCCACCATCTGTGGGGAAAAAGCCATTATAAGGACACAGATCACTCCGCCTGATCATGCCAGAGTCCCGCGGAAAAAAGTGATTGACAGGTGGTAATTTGTGTATAACTTTATTTATTTATGGTTTGGTCATGGGTAAAGCAAAGACCATGTGGGTCAGGTAGTGAAAACGATAGGCTACAATTATTAAATTCGTTATGAATTAATTGATATTTAACAACAAAGACCCCCACCCCGCCTACGACGACGATACCATCGTCCATCGCCGATGTTCACATCAGACATCGTACGATGCCAAATTTGTCAACATCGCCCAACCCTAATGTCTAATAGACGTTGATCACCGGCTGCGGCCATGGTTCAAGTCGAACGCACCTAATATTTCATTTTTGGTGGAAATAGCCTTTAGCGGCTTTTGCATCTGAACTCTTCATATATACAATTTCATCTCAGAATACATTTTTTCTTTCAGATGTAAGTTTATTTCTCACAATTAATTAATTTCACTAATATCTTGCAGACTTGCAATTGACTCATTACACAGAATTCACATTTACCTTATTTATTTACCTTATTTATTTATTTATTTGTATTTCATGGTGAAAATATGCTTCCATATAGTCAAGAAATAACATTAGACAGAACTGAACTTATATTACCCACAAGCGTGAGAGTGTCTATACACACTCAAAAAAAGGTATAAAAGCTGTACCTCTTCAAAGGGTACATTTTTATACTTTTAAGGTACTATAAGCATACTTTATGAACTAAGACACCAATATAGACCCTTTAGGTACCTTTTGAAAAGGATCTGCCCCAAAGACAGCCTTTTTTGTGTCTTAATTTCTAAGACTTCACTAAAGTCAACTTATTATTCCCTATTCTGCAAACAGCTTCCTAAATCACCTTTAGGGGTTTTCACCTTGAGTTTGAACATTTACTCATCATAACCTTGATGCCCTTTTACAGTAAAGGAATTTATAATCAGCTTTTTCCATGTCCTCAGGAGTGATACTGAGATAAGGAAGCCCATTTTCCAGAGCTTCAGGAAAAGTGAGTGTTCTCGAGGATCCCTAAAGACACACATATACTTCATTTTTGCCTTCAAAAATTCAGCCAAACTTTGAACTAAAGGCTTGTTTTCACAGCTTCACCTTGTTTAGACAATCCTTAGGAAATCGTTTGTTGCTGTAATGTTGCTCTTTCATGGCTCACAGACTTAAAAGAAACATTTTTTAGATGTTTCTTCAAAAATCTCCTCAGAAGCCGTGTTGAGGCTAAACAAAGTCCAGGATCAGACTGACGGCTGATCCACACAGTCAAATGAGAAACAAAATGCATTGTTAAAAAATATCTGTTAATGAACTGTTTTCGTATTTTGTGATTCACAAGTGTTGTCCTTTTATTGCGTTATGGGACGTTGATCTCTGCTCTGTCGAATTTTGATGATGAAAATTCAACTCTACAGTTTAACAAAGTAACTTTTATTGACTTTTATTATTTTAGTAGTTTGACATAATATAATGTATAAGAAATATTATATATAGAAAAATAAGTCTGTAAAATAACAGAAAATGTGCTGGCAGTTTATTACAAGACTTTTGTAGCATAATATACAGTTGCAATCGGAATTATTCAACCCCCTGATTTGTTAGCCCCCCTGTTTATTTTTTTCCCCAATTTCTGTTTAACGGAGAGAAAATATTTTCAACACATTTCTAAACATAATAGTTTTAATAACTCAATTCTAATAACTGATTTATTTTATCTTTGCCATGATGACAGTAAATAACATTTTACTAGATATTTTTCAAGACACTTCTATACAACTTAAAGTGACATTTAAAGGCTTAACTAGGTTAATTAGGTTAACTAGGCAGGTTAGAGTAATTAGGCAAGTTATTGTATAATGATGGTTTGTTCTGTAGACTATTGAAAAAATATATAGCTTAAAGGGGCTAATAATATTGACCTTAAAATGGGTTTTAAAAAATTAAAAACTGCTTTTATTCTAGCCGAAATAAAACAAATAAGACTTTCTCCAGAAGAAAAAATATTATCAGACATACTGTGAAAATTACCTTGTTCTGTTAAACATCATTTGGGAAATATTTAAAAAAGAAAAAAAAATTCAAAGGAGGTTTAATAATTCTGATTGCAACTGTACAACACCAACCCAGACAATCAGCCCGATCTCACGAGGAAACGTAAGTATTTTACGTTTTGTCAGTTTAGTGGTTAATTCGTACGAATTCGTACGAGTTGAGTCGTATGAAAATGTACGATTTTAAAAAGGAGACATGGCACCCAACCTCGCCCCTAAACCAACCGTCATTGGGTGATGAGCAAATCGTACTAAATTGTACGAATTAGATCATAAAATTCATACGAATTAGCCACTAAATCAAAAAGTTATGAATTGCCGTGAGATTGAGTTGAGACAATATATCGCTTTAACCTATTAAAAATGCTAATCATTGAGCACACATATACAGTTGAAGTCATAATTATTAGCCCCCTGAATTATTAGACCCCCTGTTTATTTTTTATCCTAATTTCTGTTTAACGGAGAGAAGATTTTTTCAACACATTTCTAAACATAATAGTTTTAATAACTCATTTCTAATAACTGATTTATTTTATCTTTGTCATGATGACAGTAAGGGGCAACGCAGTGGCGCAGTAGGTAGTGCTGTTGCCTCACAGCAAGGTCGCAGGTTCGAACCTCGGCTGGGCTGGGTCAGTTGGCGTTTCTGTGTGGAGTTTGCATGTTCTCCCTGCGTTTGCGTGGGTTTCCTCCGGGTGCTCCGGTTTCCCCCACAGTCCAAAGACATGCAGTACAGGTGAATTGGGTAAGCTAAATTGTCCATAGTGTATGAGTGTGAATGTGTGTGTGTGGAAGTTCCCAGAGATGGGTTGCGGCTGGAAGGGCATCCGCTGCGTAAAATCGTGCTGGATAAGTTGGCGGTTCATTCCGCTGTGGCGACCCCGCAAGGGACAAAGTCGACAAGAAAATGAATGAATGAATGAATGATGACAGTAAATAATATTTGACTAGATATTTTTCAAGACACTTCTATACAGCTTAAAGTGACATTTAAAGGCTTAACTAGGTTAATTAGGTTAACTAGGCAGGTTAGGATAATTAGGCAAGTTATTGTATAATGATGGTTTGTTCTGTAGATTATCGAAAAACAAAATTGCTTAAAGGGGCTTATAATTTTGTCCTTAAAATAGTGTTTAAAAAATTAAAAACTGCTTTTATTTTAGCCCAAATAAAACAAATAAGACTTTCTCCAGAAGAAAAAATATTATCAGACATACTGTGAAAATTTCCTTGCTCTGTTAAACATCATTTGGGAAATATTTAAAAAAAGATTTTAAAAAATAATAATAATAATTCTGACTTCAACTGTATATATTTCCTTTTCTTATATTTTTAATACCATTTTTGAATTTTTTTTTATATTATTTTATTGTAAACTACTTTGGATCAACTACGGTTGTGTAAAATTGTGCTCTATAAATAAAGTTTGCCTTGCCTTGCCTATTAAATAAAACTTGTTTTATAGAATAAAGAGTTCAATTTATATTGTCTGTGCATTGAGATTTATATGGATTTTTATATTGAGTAAAGTAATTAAATTACTTATTAAGTAATTAATAATCACTTTTCTGACAATGTGATTAGTAAAGTAATTTAAATACAATTTTAATGATCCAATCATTAGTAATTAATTACTTTTTTGAAGTGCATTCAAAAATAATGATTTTGCTGCTTGTTTCATTCATTTTCCTTCGGCTTAGTCGCTTTATTCATCGAGGGTCGCCACATGAACCGCCAACTTATCCAGCATATGTTTTAAACAGTGGATGCCCTTCTAGCTGCAACCCAGTACTGGGAAACACCCATACACACATTCACACACACTCATACACTACGGCCAATTTAGTTTATTCAATTCACCTGTACCGCATGTCTTTGGACTGTGGGGATAACCGGAGCACCCAGAGGAAACCCACGCCAACACGGGGAGAACATGCAAACTCCATACAGAAATGCCAACTGACCCAGCTGGGACTCAAAGCAGCGACCTTCTTGCTGTGAGGCAACAGTGCTAACCACTGAGCTACCATGTTGCCTTGCTGCTTGTTTAAACTGCTTATTTAAAATGACATGACAATTCTTGAGATTTTTTTAAGACAACTTACAGTGTACAAAATGCAGGGTTCCACACAATTCATTCAGGTTGTCCCAACACAAATCGATTAAGCTAACTTAACAAATGTAAAATTGAACATAAAACAAAACAATTAAGTTGTTCCACAAATATCTCAACAATTGTGTTGTTTTAGCTCATTTTAAATAAGTAGTTTGAACAAACAGCAAAAATATTTATATTATTTAGTTTGTAATTGTTTTATGTTCAATCAAATTACATTATACCCTGCATTTTTACAATGCTTACCCAACACTGGAACTGACACAAAAAAAATGCTGGGTTCCGCACAATCAATTTGTGTTGGGACAACATGAAGGAATTAAATTAACCTATTAGTTTTTACAAATTTAATTGGATTGAACATAAAACATTTCCCAGTGATGGGTTGCAGCTGGAAGGGCATCCGCTGCGTAAAACATATGCTGGATAGCCGAAAAATAAAATGAATGAATGGATGAACATAAAACAATTAAGTTGTCAAAAAAAAGCTCAAGAATTTTGTTGTTTCAGCTCAATTTAACGAAGCAGTTTAAACAAAAAAGTTAATAAAAAAAATAAAATTCATCCTCCATTTATTCTTCTAAAAACACTACTCACAATCTCTTTGATGATCTTGTCCACGACACCCTTGTCTTGTAGGTTGTGCACGTATCGGCCGGCCGGAGGACTGGCCAGAAGCCGCAGCTGCTCCATGTTGGCCGCGGATGTGAAACCGACTGTGAAGAATTTAATCCCTTGGTTCTTTGCATCAGCAAGAGCAGAGAAAATATCAGGGTTTTTCGGATGCGAGGCGCCGCCGTACATCAGGATAGCCACCTTGACCGTTCCCGGGCCGGATTCCTCCAGGTAGATGCGGGTGAGGTTGGTGATGGCGTAGGTGGTGTAGGTGCCATGCCCGATGTACGGGATGGGGGCGACGCGGCTCTGGAAGCTGGACACACCCCTCCAGTCTTTAAAAGATTGTTCGGTGATCACATGACTGCTGTATTGAAGGAGAGCCGTTCTGAAGTTCAAGCCCTGGCCCGTTTGGAGACGGATGTTCGGCATTCGGTTGACAAGATCAGTAATGAAGCTCTTCTCCTGGCCATGGTTGTCTTTGGCACTTTCAGAGCTGTCCACCAAAAATGCCAGTTCCAAATTACAGTCCTCGTCTGAAAACATGGAGGAAAAAACAATAATAAAATATTTATTTAAAAAATGTATTGGTTTGGTAACACTTAAATAAGGGTGTATTATTCATCTATCTATCTATCTATCTATCTATCTATCTATCTATCTATCTATCTATCTATCTATCTATCTATCTATCTATCTATCTATCTATCTATCTATCTATCTATCTATCTAGTAATTCATCCATCCATCCATCCATTCATCTAGTAATCCATCCATCCAGTAATCCATCCATCCGTCCATCGAGTAATCCATCCATTCGTCCATCCATATATCTAGTAATCTATCCATTCATCTATCTAGTAATTCATTCATCCATTTATCTAGTAATCCATTCATTTATCTATCCATCCATCCATCCATTCGTCCATCTATTTATCTAGTAATCCATCTATCCATCCATCCATCCGTTCATCTATTTATCTAGTAATCCATCCATTTATCTAGTAATCTATCCGTCCATTTATCTAGTAATCTATCCATCCATCCATTTATTGAGTAATCTATCTATCTATCTATCTATCTATCTATCTATCTATCTATCTATCTATCTATCTATCTATCTATCTATCTATCTATCTATCTATCTATCTATCTATCTATCTATCTATCTATCTATCTAGTAATGCATCCCTCCATCCATCCATCCATCCATGCATCTATTGAGTAAACCATCCATCAATCTATCCATCCATCCATCTAGTAATCCATCCATCCATCCATCCATCCATCCAGTAATCCATCCATCCGTCAATCTATTTATCTAGAAATCCATCCATACATCCATCTATAGAGTAATTCATCCATCCATTCGTACATCCATCTATCTAGTAATCCATCCATCCATCTAGTAATCTATCCTTCCATTTATCTAGTAATCCATCCATTCATCCATCCATCCGTCCATCTATTTATCTAGTAATCCATCCATTCATCCATCCATCCATCTGTCAATCTATTTATCTAGAAATCCATTCATCCATCCATCCATCCATCCATCCATTTATCTAGTAATCCATCCATCTATCTATCTATCTATCTATCTATCTATCTATCTATCTATCTATCTATCTATCTATCTATCTATCTATCTATCTATCTATCTATCTATCTATCTATCTATCTATCTATCTATCTATCTATCTATCTATCTATCTATCTATCTAGTAATGCATCCCTCCATCCGTCCATCCAGTAATCCATCTATCCGTCCATCTATTTATCTAGAAATCCATCCATTCATCCATCCATCCATCCATCCATCCATCCATCCATCTGTCAATCTATTTATCTAGTAATCCATCCATCTATTCCAGCATTTATGGCTATTTTGACAATATCAAATTTCAGATTGGACTTCAATATCATTTTCAAATATTGCATGTCTTGTGATCAAATCAATCCTCTGAACAATTAACAGCATAGCAAGGAGATTAACATTAATTAAAAAAAAGGACCATAAATATTTTAATTTCTTAACCCGTCACAGCTAGAAGTTTTATTCTGTACATATTTGTAGTATTTAAAGTTTGATTTAATCTTGGCAAACTATATATCGCATGCATAAATCAATTATCATTTGTGAACTCAAAACATGGGGTGACAGTTAAGAAGATAAATGAATTAATTTTGTGAAATAAAGTAATTTGTTGAAATGACAATAAATATATCAAAACAACAACCTAATAATAACTATGAACATAATTTACTATAAATTAAGTAACTAAAATGTGATAAGAGCAAACTAAAATGTTATCTTTATCTTTATAAAGATAAAACAAAAAATACCAAAAAAAAAAATCCAATTCAAAATATGAACTAAAAATTGTAAACCAAAAATACTAAATAAACAGCAGCATTTTTTGTGTTTTGTTTTCTTTATGTGAGATTTGTAATAACAAGATGACAAAAAATGCACTTAAAAAAGGTCTGATTTCTATTTGCCATGAATAATTTGACAACTGTTTGGTTAATTATACAAATATTATCAGGCAAATACCTCAAAGTGGCTGTCAAAACCAAATGCAACGTTAAAGGTAAATGTGAACCAGCTGAAATGGCCCCGGTCTCCAGTAAATCACATTTATGAAGAAAAAGAAGAAACTGTCAAAGAGGAAATTTGCCCCAGGACAGCAAGCAGGGTTAAGATCAAACTCAGAAGCCCTGGAGAGCACAGCAGACTGCATGCAGGAACTTTTCTTCTAGCTCTTGAGAAGTATTTAAATCAGTTTCATTTGTTGGAAACCAAAAATTCTTCAATCAACATTTACATCAGAAATCTGACGACCACAGATCTCCTGACAGATCCAAGAATGAAATCTGATTATCACACCACCCGCCTGGATCAAAAATGACTAGTGTTTTTAAAATAAAATGAACGTGTTTTGAAAATGAGTGGTTTAAAAAGCAAATGAACAAGACACTTGAGCTGGGTAGGGTTGCACTAGCAAGTTCTTTCTTAAACTGGAACCTGAAGTCCACACTAGGAGCTTAGTAACTACTAGGTAGTTTGTAACTAAATTTGTTCTTACTTCAGTTGCACTACGTTCTTAGGTAGTTAGTAGGTTGTAAGCTCTCAGTAAAGTAATGCGATAGTCACACTGAATGAAATAATATCCAATAAGAAGCATTTAACTGCTTTAAAATTCTGCAACTAATGCGTCTAATCTACTATAAACTAATCTTGCTGTCATCTCTTTTCTACCGTTATACATTAGGGGATGCAGTGGTAAATATTTAGTTGGAACGTAGCGTTATCTTTGAACTAAGTTCAGTGGTGCAACACAAAAATATTTAGTAGTGTGTAAGTTGTAATTTAGTGTCCCTTTAGGTCACAACTAGGCTACGTTTTAACTTACATACAGTACTGATGGTGCAACCAGCCCCAGAAGAGCATGTGATATTTACCATTGTTTTTGGGGATCACATTTGAGGTGATTGGTTTACTTTTACTTCTTCCATTTCTATTGTCTTCTACAAAATCTTCAGGATCTTCATTTTCGTCATCAAAATCCTCCAGCTGAGCCGAAACAAGCTGCGCTGCCGACAGCAAAACCAGCCAACGTACACACAGCCGCAGCATCACTACAGTAGAAAAGACACAAACAGATGCATATTCAATTTTAAGCATGGATACACTTTTTTTGGTCACACTTTATATTAAGTTGTCCTTGTTACAGTGCAATCATTTATAAAACTACTGAGTAAGCAATTACAGGTACTTATTATAGGGTTATAATGCAGGTTAGGGTTATATAGTTGCATGCAATTCACTCATTCATTCATTTTCCTTCGGCTTAATCACTTATTTATCAAGGGGCGCTACAGGGGAATGAACAGCCAACAATTCCGGCGTATGTTTTAATTTATCATTAATATAATGATATTTCTACATGATCAAACTAGTGTGCAGCTTAAGCAAAACTGATACTAAAATTGTTTTAAATTTGGTTTTGTAGTTCGGGCACAAATAAATATACAGTATTTGTTGCATTTTTTAATCATTTAAGTTCATTTGATTGACTATACAGTATGTCTAGTGGGACATTCACATAGACTCTATTGTGAAGAAAGCCCAGCAGAGACTGTACTTCCTTCGTCAGCTGAGGAAGTTCAACCTGCCACAGGAGCTGCTCGTACAGTTCTACTCAGCTGTCATCCAATCCATCCTCTGCACTTCAATCACCGTCTGGTTCAGCTCAGCTGCCAAAACTGACCTCCGTAGACTACAGCGAATAGTCCGGACTGCTGAATGAATCACTGGCACTGCCCTTCCTACACTTCTAGAACTCTACTCTTCCAGAGTGAGTAAATGGGCTCGCAAACTCACTCTGGGCGCCTCGCACCCAGCACACTACCTGTTCGAACTGTTACCGTCTGGTCGGCGCTACAGAGCACCAAGCACAAAAACAGCCAGACACAGGAAAAGTTTCTTTCCTCAGGCCATCTACCTCATGAACAGTTAAATATTGTCCTACTGTGCAATAAACGAGCAATACTTTCTCATATGCACTTGTACACAGCACCTTATAACAATATAAAATGCAATATTTTCTCCATTCGCATTGGTACACAGCACCTTACAACCTGTATATTTACAACAATTCTGTACATACAACTCAACATCCAGATCTTTTTGACTAACTGCATCTCTGTTTAATGTCTAATGTTTATCGCCTTTTTCTTTTCTCATATTTAATTTTGTCTTGTCACTTGTCACTTTATGTACACTAGAGGATTCTGTTGCCAAAACAAATTCCTTGTATGAGTGAAGCACACTTGGCAATAAAACTGATTCTGAGATAGAAAAATAGACCCGGTTCGGGTCGCGGTGCATATCAAACGGGTAGGGTCAAGTATGGAATGATATTAGTGCTGCTGTAGAGTGACGGGTCGGGTGTTCTTTTAATTATTGCGGGTGAGGAGTGGGTGTGGGTTTTATCAAAAGGACCCGTGGAGGACTCTGCTGGGAAACACCCATACACTCACACACTCATACATAAATGGTAACCTTACTCCTTTGGCTTTGTTGTTTCGTATGTTCAATTCTATTTTACTTTATTTTATTTTTTCTTTGCATACATGCACTGAGATATATATTAATATATATATATATATATATATATATATATATATATATATATATATATATATATATATATATATATATATATATATATATATAAATATATATATATAAATAAATGGTAAAAACTGTATATTGTATTATAGCTCAGTACAATATACAGTTTCTACATACAATCTCTCCTTACATTTTTTGTTAATAAATATATTTTTATATACTTTATATACTTTTATATATATTATATACTTTATATATACTTTTTTTTAGAATATTATACTTGTTATATACTTCTTTGCATTGTTAAATTGTAGATTATACAAAATAAACATATACAAAAAAATAAACATTTTCTTCAAATGTACATGCATTGCAACATTCACAAAAAAATTACACTAAATACTCCAGCATAAATTATACTCAACTCCATACTTATTATACTCGACATAACTTCATATATCCAAATTGCATAGAAAAGAATCTTGTGATGATCGTAATTTAATTTCCACTAAGTTTTATAGTAACATGACAGAATCCTAAACAGATAAAGGCAAGCAAAACGTGCACTTACTGTGTAAACCGGCTCTGATTTTAGTACAGCACCAGCTCGAGTTCAACCACAAATCAGAAGCTTAATGAAAAAGATCAGAAGCTCATGGTAGACTTCACAGCCTCTTCTTTGCGTGAGATTCACATGCAACAAAAAGATGCCATACAGATGACTGAGAAAAGAGAATTGCTAAGAAGAAAAGTAATGAGTATCAGCTACACTCATGTAAACCATCTAAAAGAAATACTAACAGCTCCTCCCATGAACCCACCCATTTACAGTACATCTACAAAGCATGTCTGTGCATAAATCTCACAAGGAATGCAGACATTTCTACAAAGCAATAGCAGTTTATAATATTCATTTTCATTTACAAATGATACATTGTAATTAATAATAATTGCATCCATTTGCATTAACTAATGAGCATTATTATTGTATTTATTACACTAAAAGTTATTATTTTAAAACTTTTAAAAATCCTGTTGAAAGCACTAAAGCATAAATGCAATATCTGACATTTTCCAAAGCTATAAGATCTATTTATGGATTTAAGTGTACAAAGTGTATATGCTTTATTGGATATTACACATTAAATTGAATGAATGCATGCATGAATGGATAAATTAACAAATGGATGGTTGGATAAATGAATGGGTGAATTATTGAATGACTTAATCCATGAATGAATAGATAGATGGATGGGTGAATTATTGAATGATGTATCATTCATTCTCCTTTGGCTTAGTCCCTTATTTATCAGGGGTCGCCACAGCAGAATGAACCGCCAACTATTCCATATGTATATAGCATATGTTTTACGCAGCGGATGTCCTTCTAGTCGTAACCCAGTACTGGGAAAACACCCATACACACTCATTCACACCCACACATACACTACGGGCAATTTAGTTTAATCAATTCCCCTATAGCGCAGGTCTTTGGACTGTGGGGGAACTCGAGCACCCGGGGGAAACCCACACCAACACAGGGAGAACATACAAACTCCACACAGAAATGCCAACTGACCCAACCTGGACTCAAACCAGTGACCTTCTTGCTGTGAGGCAACAGTGCTAACCACTGAGCCACCGTGCCACCTCTTAACATATCAAATGTCTCAAAAAAGTACTTAAAGGATTGAAGATAAATCTCCAGTATGGACTGTTAATATCCTTCCTGACCTGTTGGATATTATATACAGCTTTATTTCATGATTGTCAGCATGCTGTGCGGAAACGCCTCACTGTCCACCACTGATCTGAAGCTGAAACATGTGCTGTTCAAAGCACGTCAAGCAGGAATAAAACAATGAAACATAAATCTGAGCAGAAACATAAATTCTCTTTTAATGTTATTCATGACAACAGGTCTTAACGTGAACAGAGCTGGAAGGAATCAGGATGGCATTTTTCACAGAAATGTTCTCCAAGACTTCACGCGGAGCTGCATAAATGTGTAGACCAGTGGTTCTCAAACTGTGGTACGTGTACAACTAGTGGTACGCAGGCTTCCTTCTAGTGGTGCGTGGAGGAATTGCTGAATAATTAAAGTGACACATACGACAACACCGATGTGATCAGTAAATTGATTTTAATAGGCTAAACCTTTTATTTTATTTTCAATTTTCTAATGTTTGTTATTTTCTACCATTTGTAGCTAACCTTCTCCCATTATTTGTAATGGTTGTTGGGGGCATATCCTGTATTTTTATATCCCAATGTTGACAGGTATAGTTTTACTTTTCTGACACAAATAGCCTACTCTAACGCGCAGTAAGTAGATCTAATTTCTAATTTAAATATGTAAATCCAATTCATATATTTAAAATACAAGTTAACGTTTACATTTCAAAGATATACAAATAAGTCATTTTGAGAGATGTAAACAAAAACAATGGTCCCAATGTATTTCCTGTTTTACATTTTTAAATTCTACAGCTTCCGAGAATCCAAAAAGGGCCACATATTGATAAATAATATTATAGCTGTTTTAACATTAAGTTATGATTCAATTGCCTCTTGTTATGGATTTAAAATAGTTTGATAACAAGCGGGAAATGTTCATGGGCCAATGACATCACCACATTAAAATGGTCTATACATGCAACATATATTTCAAAATTGATCAAAATGAGTTATATATGAATATGACATACGGTATAGCCTATATTTATGAGGTCCAAAAAACATTTCCAGGTTTTGAGGAATAGGCTTCTTTATGATAATACTTTAAGTACAGCAGTTTTCTTTTTACTTTTTAAGAACAGTGTCATTTTTAATTCACTTTTAAAAGCACGTTTTAATTGAAACGTTGAAGTTTTTTTTGTTCAAACTATTTATTATGTTTAAAGTGGCTGATAATAATAAATATTTATAATAATAATGCTATTGTACTTCAATACCAGTTATTATGGTGGTACTTGGAGAGACAATTTTTTTCTGAGGTGGTACTTGGTGAAAAAAGTTTGAGAACCACTGGTGTAGACAATCAACACACACACACACACACACACACACACACACACACACACACACACACACACACACACACACACACATGCGCTGTAGAAAATCTGTACGTTTTTATCATTTATAAAGAGCTGAGAAAAATATGTACAGTAGTGCACCATATTTTGTTGTCCGGTTTCAAAACAGAAGCACCATATACATCCATTTGAAAACAAAATCACAATTTATTATTGATTTTCAAATATTTGGCAAGTACTGTTTAATGGAGAGATTTGTTTTCAATACTTATAAAAATTAATAGTTTTAATAACTAATTTTCAATAACTAAAGCAAGACGGAATCTGCAGACATTTTTTTGCTATTTCTGCACAGAATTGTGTAGAGTAGATTTTGGGAGTATCATAATAAAACCTTAATATATGAAATATATAAAAAAGTGCTCCCTGAATATATAAAAAGTAATACCTTTTAAACTTTTATTTAATGTTTACAATGCAAATCCAATTAGATCCACTTTATTTAGTAAACAAAGCAAGTCTCTCATATAATATATCCACTAAAAGTCAGAAAATATTACTTTACAAACTGTACTGTAAATAAATCATATGAACATTTTCATATTAGTCAATAATATTACTGAAATTAATTTAAAAACTGAATAAATATAAATTTACACACATTTACCCAAGTAAATAAACAGAATCAATGATGGGCTAAAAATCTGCGGAATTCTGCGCGTGCAGACTCCATGTGGGCCTACTGATAACTGATTTCTTTTATCTTTGCTATGATGACAGCACATGATATTTTACTAGATATTTTTAAAAGATACTAGTATTTAAATTACAGTGCAAATTAGGCAAGGTTAATTAGGGAAATCATTGGACAACAATAAAATAAAAAAATAAAAAAATCCAAAATAAAAAGTATTCTTAAGAGGGCAAATAAAATTGTCCTTGAAATTTTTTTATCAATTAATTAATTCATTTACTTACATTTAGCTGACGCTTTTGTCCAAAGCGGCTTACAAGTGATGAGGCATTCAGCGATTTAACAAGAAGAGGTAATACAAACGAGAAGTGATAATTATACAAAGGAACTGTTATGCTGTGTTCACACCAGACGCGGCACGCGCAAATAAATCACGCTATCATGTAAATAGGCGCATGAACATTTTGAGTTTACTCCCTTCATTCACCTGTGAAATTTGCTTCATTCATGCATAAAATTTACTTCACAACAGACGTGGATTCACGTCATGGACGTCATGGAGCCCAGTTTGATGAACTGTTGTCGGCAAGAGGATTTCCTCTCAGGACACCAACAACAGGCACTACGTCATAATCACACCCCTAAAAAAGAAAGCTCCTGATTGGTTTAGATTTTCCAACTCGAGCGATACGCAAGATTCGCTCGTTAAGCACGTCAAACATGCAAAATACCCAACTTGCGCTGCTTCATTCGCGTGAATCGTGCCGCAGGATGCCTATCCGCGTCTTTGCATTGACTTAACATGTAAACATGTATCTCGCTTGATGCTTCATCTGCATCTGGTGTGAACGCACCATTAGTGTAGAGCAGGGGTGTCAAACTCAGTTCCTGGAGGGCCGCAGCTCTGCACAGTTTAGTTCCAAACCCTGCTTCAATACACTTACTTGGAGGTTTAAAACAAGCCCAAAGGACTCAATTAGTTTAATCAGGTTTGTTTAATTAGGGTTAAAGCTAAACTTTGCAGAGCTGCAGCACTCCAAGAACTGAGTTTGACACCTGTTTGTTAGAGTAATGAGAGGGAGTATTTTTGCAGGTAGTTTGTCAAGCCCACTCACCTGTGTGAGATACAGTACACTTCATAAATGCACAATGTTTTTTAGAGATATGAGTGATTGTAGCAAAGTGTCTGGTGCAAGTGTGGGCTAAAGTGTCAGGGAGATGAAAGAGTGTGTTTTCTACAGGTGGTTTGTCAAGCCCATTGACCTGTATGAGGCACATTCAGAATTGCATAATGTTTTGAGGTTGTTGTGTGGTGAGGTGGGGGCCGGGGCATGTTCAGGTGATCTTGGAAGAGATTAAATTTTAGTTGTCATGTGAATGATACTAGTGAATCAGCAGTCCATGTGGGATGGGAATTTATATTTTTTTAAAAATTCAGCTAAACTAAAAAAAATACTTCCTCCTGAAGCAAAATATGATGAAAAAAATCCTTGCTCTGTTAAACATCACTTGGAAAATATTTGAAAAAGAGTCAACATTTCACAGGGTTGCTAATAATTTTGTCTTCAACTGTATGTCATGACTGTAATCAATATAGTTTTATAGTTTTAGTAAACTACAATTTCTCTGGTCAGAAATCAGTCTAGACCAGGGGTGCTCAACCCTGTTCCTGGAGATCGAACTTCCTGCAGTTTTCAGTTGCAGCCCTTATCAAACACACCTGCCTGTAATTATTAAGTGCTCCTCAGGTTCTAAATAATTGGTTCAGGTGTGTTTGATCAGGGTAGGAGCTGAAATCTGCAGGAAGGTCGATCGCCAGGAACAGGGTTGGTCACCCATGGTCTAGACCATGGGTTCCCAAACTTTTCAGCCTGCGACCCCCAAAATAACCATGTCAGTGACTAACGACCCCCATTCTTCTTGAAGGTAGTTATAAATATACAAACGTTGCATACACAACTATAGGCATATATACCCATGAGCATATTGAATAACCATAAGGTTTTTTATTCATTTATTTCATTTATAATTAACCTCAAATATCTTATTTTAATGTATTGTGCAATAAAGGTTGTCAAAATTTTTTTACCTGGCCCCATAAAATCAATCTATTGCAGCTGACCGATTGCTGTGTGGTTAATCTAAACACCTCAGGGGTCGCAATCGAAAAGAAAAAATAATAAAGGCTGATGGATATTTATTTCTATTTTGTTGTTTCTTTAATGTAACTATTAACTATCTTCAATGGGTTATGAATAAAATAATAATACTCTAATAGTTTGATCCAATTTATTTGAGTTTTGTAAATCACAAAGCGACCCCTCGTCATTGTTCCGCAACCCCCCAGGGGGTCCCGACCCCCACTTTGGGAACCACTGGTCTAGACCAGTGGTTCTCAACTGGTTTGGCCATGGGACCCACATTTTTACATGGTCATCAAGCCGCGACCCAAACTTTTAGGAACTATAATATAATTTTAGGAATTATAATTAATTTGTATTTATTTGTTAACATACACAAATAGTGACAGATAAATCACAAGTCACCAATATTTACAAATAAACAATATTTTATTGCTGTCATTTAACAAAATGTATCAAATTATAGAAATATTACAAAGTAAGGGTAAGAAAAGGTTCAGTTACCATGAACTAAACTGAACTGTTAATAAAACATTAACACTGATCCTGTTGAACAGAACAAATCAGCAAATTACAGTAAAATTATTAAAACAATCATAACCATTTTTACATCTAATATGACAGCAATTACAAACATCTGTTTCACTTAACAGTAATTTGGGAAGCTAATGAGATAACTGAGTATGTGCTTTACTCCTGATAAGAGTTTTAAAGTCTGGGGTGATGGTAGACCCGAAGATCGTGCTCTATGTCCAACCTGTTCCTTTGCTTTGACTTAAGCTGCACCAAGGAAGAGAAGCCACTTTCACACAAATACGTAGTGCTGAATGGCAAGGGACGAATACTCAGAAAGCACTTTGCGGCACCAAAACTGGGAGAGGCTTTACTTCACTGAATTTCTTTTTCAGCGTCTTATCACATGACGGCTCCACAAGCTGATTCTCTTTGTTGCTCGGCAACGTGACGCTTTCCACGCCGATTCCAAAGGGATTGCTCATCCACGGATCATCATAATGTTTATCGGGAAGTAGTCGGTACGGTTGTCGCGCGCGCATTTCAAAATAAAAGTCCGGTATAAGCAAAATAAGTTAAAAAATGAAACTTTTGTTGTTTTTTTGACCACACACTCCGCGACCCACTGAAAATGTTCCCGCGACCCACTTTTGGGTCGCGACCCACCAGTTGAGAAACACTGGTCTAGACTATCCAAAATACAATTTTGAGTAGCGACAAATTTAATTATTACTGTTGAATTGCAGTTATAGGATTTGTTATTCATTGCAGCTGAAACTGCGTTACAACCAGTTACTCAAACATTTCAATTAATGTTCAATACATCATGACACCATTCACCTGCACTTCATCTGTGTTTTCTTACAGCTGATTTAGAAAGCTGAAGGTCTCAATCCATCATCATCCTCATGTGGATCTCTGGACATCTTTATAGCCTCCTGCACACAGTGAAGTCAGAAACACCATCATATAATTTATATCAGCATATGGCACTACATAGGGGTTTGTTTAAAGGGATAGTCCACCCAAACCTCTGTCATCATTTACTCATCCTCCACCTACTCCAAACATGTTTCTTTTTCTGCTGAACACAAAAGAAGATATATCGAAGGTTGCTAGAAAAAAAAACAGCCAGAATATCATGTTTTGTGTTTCATAAAAAAAATCATAAACTTTTAGAACCACTTCAGTGCATGTAAATGGTGAGAAACTTTTTATTATACATTACACATAACTGAAGTAAACCCGATCTCCGGGTCTGGAGGGAGCACTTTTAGCTTAGCTTAGCATACATCACTGAATTAGATTAGACCATTAGCATCTCGCTTATAATACATTATATATATATATATATATATATATATATATATATATATATATATATATATATATATATATATATATATATATATATATATATATATATATATATATTAAAAAAGAGTTTTGATAATTTTCCTATTTAAAGCCTTACTCTTCTGTAGTTACATTGTGTACCAGGACTGACAGAAAATTAAATGTTGACATTTTCTATATGTCTAGGAACTGGTGTAATAACTGGTGTCAAGGAACTTTACTGCCATAGCTGCAGGAGGAACAATTATTACACAGTGCTGTTACCTATTTACCTGGGGACTATTTTTAAATTAATGAGAGAAAAACAAAAAAACACACTTCAATGCCTTCCAGAGTTTCCCGCCAGATGAAGTGACATCATTTGGAGAAGTCACATGTTTTTTGTATCCGCAACTTTGAAGATTGTTACGACCAGAACTAAGGGATAAAAACAAAATGTTTTTTTTTACTGAAATGACAAATAATACAGAAAATAGATGTTTCTTGCAAATGTTTATTTAATGTAGTAGAAAAAGATGAACATTTGCCTTAAATGTTGTCATTACTTAAGTTAAATATATGATTCAAGAGGTGGAGATAGTCAAAAATACTATTAAATCACTATTTTAAAGACAAAATGTCCCAAAATACTTACACAAACGTTAATGTTTAAAGATAATACAAGTAATAAACGTTGTTGTTTTTAAAAAAAAATAATTTACCTCGGGTATGCAAAATGTACCGTCAATTCTAGAATCATCCATATGTTAAAAATCCTGCAGAGGGCAGCAAAACCATTTATTCAGATATATAGATATAGATGTAAGATATGTATATAAAAATGTAATTTTCTATATCCAGCCGTTAGAGGGCGTCCTTTGTTAAGCATACCTCGCCTTTGGCTGAAATTTACCAGGTTTGTAAAAAGACAAGGCCATAAAAACTTATGTATTTTTTCTCCAAACTCACAAATGTCTGATTCTTAACACCCTTTACCTGGCATATTTGATGTAGAAACAATTCTCCAAAGACCAACTCTTCACAAACGCTGGAAAACAAAAGAATTCAATAATAATTATTTTATTATTAATTATTATTATACAACAATAATTCATATACGCCTCATGAACTTGTGAAGTCTGAGACAAAAGCATCTATAAAGCCTCTATATCTATACTTTCTCAGGTATGAAACCTGTACTTTATCAAACAAATAAACTATGTAAGGTTATTTTTATATGTTTATCATCAGTGCTGCTGGCTAAGTTAGTTTTTAAAAAGTAATTAATTACTAATTACATCATTAAAATTGTTACTCAATAAGTAATTAATTACTTGACTTAATTCTTCTTAAAATCCATATTCATATCCATGCCCAATTATCAAAGCAAAAACATATTTTTAATAGAAATTATATACTTTAATTTTAAATTCAAACAGGACATTTTAGTTTTATTAAAGATAAATTAACACAAAATGTAAAACATTTCAAACTTATTTAACACCATATTTCCTAATTTCTTATATCACTGTAAGTGTCTAGCATGTGCGATTACTAGAGAAATCTAATATTCTTTGAAAATAAATTAGCAAAACACACACATTATATTTTCATTAAATAATTTCTTAAATAAATTCATTGTTCTTAAACATGTCCTGCTAAAATCTGCTAAATATGTTTGTATAAATATACAATGGAACAGCGGCGCACCGTCGCCAATGGAAATAAAACAAACACACACAAGAAATGCACGTACGCCAGACATGAAGTTGGTGTGGACCAACGCACATTCTCACGTTTATTTCATCGTTAGTAAATCCAAACGTGAGCGTGAAACCTGGCGTACGAAAAGTTTTTGTGCGTACGCAGCGTTGATACATGAGGCCCCAGGTGACTCTAGCTTCGTTGCTAAATGGCTAACATGCATTTTATTGAGAGAATAGTTGTTTATGTGCTTTAGGAAGACTCGTTCAGACTCGTTTAGGATTCATTCAGTGCCATGTCTGAGTCCACTAGATCCTTTCAGAGGTGCCACCAGCTCTGTGAGTTCATCAACTTCCTCAGAAACTATACCTGGATGATGGAAGCTTTCAGTGGTGTTCGAGCCCAGTTTGATGAACTGTTGTCGGCAAGAGGATTTCCTCTCAGGACACCAACAACAGACAAGAGAAAGCTCCTGATTGGTTAACACAGCGCGAATGTTGCTGAAGTTTAGTTTTTCCAATTCGAGCGATACGCGAGATTCGCTCGTTAAGCACATCAAGGTTATTTTATAATAAAAAAAGTAATTAATTACTAATTACATCATTAAAATTGTTACTCAATAAGTAATTAATTACTTGACTTAATTCTTCTTAAAATCCATATTCATATCCATACCCAATTCTCAATGCAAAAACATATTTTTAATAGAAATTATATACTTTAAATTTAAATTCAAACAGGACATTTTAGTTTTATTAAAGATAAATTAACACAAAATGTAAAACATTTTACATAAAACTCAAAACTTCAAACTTATTTAACATCACATTTCCTAATTTCTTATATCACTGTAAGTGATAGCATGTGAGATTACTGGAGAAACACACACACACAACACATTATATTTTCATTAAATCATTTCTTAAATAAATTCATTGTTCTTAAACATGTCCTGCTAAAATCTGCTAAATTCTGCTAAATATGTTTGTATAAATAACGAAAACTACAATCACACTCCTTCTCTGAATTGGTTTATAGGGAATTGTTGAATGTACTTACAGCATTTAATCAAGTACAAGTAACTGTAATTAAATTACATAAAAAGCAATCCCTTTACTTTGTTTTTAGCAGAAAAGTAATTTAATTACAGTAACTACAGTTACTTTGTAAGTAATTACCCCCAACACGGTTTATCATTTGAAATGTCACCTTACAGAATAACACTTATATTATATAGCAGAAAACTCGAATGAAACTGAAAAACAAATCTCCATACAAAATACCTTTTCTTTTTCAAACAAAGCAAAAGATGACAAAAATCCACCTTATTCTGTCAGATGGTTTTTCAATAAGCGCACAAATTAATCCATTAAGAGAACTAGAACATCTGACATGCCTATCGAAATAACAGATGACGTCTTTTCATCTCACAATAATGATAATCTCATTTATGAAAAGGCCAAAATTAAAGACCGCAACTGCCAGATTTTGATGAATGCATTCAGAAAACAGAGACATCATACTCTCTCAGCCAATTGGTGGATTCATTTCCTCCCTGTTTAACAAGCAAATTTGACACAAGATGTTTTGTGGACAATTCATTTATGAAAGCAGAAATTTGGATCTCCTCGAGGGTCTCTGGGGTGATGCAAGAGCGGCCACAGGCTCTTATGTTGATGTATATCTGGCATACGCAAGCTATGAATTATCAAGGAAAAGGAGTCAATTATCCAGTCCTGAAAGAGAGCCGGGCCACTATGGCCTCAGGGCTTTCTGAATTGACAAAAATCATTTCGTGGAAAAAAAAAAAAAGCGCTGAAGAGTCGAGGGAGCAGAGAGAGTGTCCGCAAACATATATACAAACACAATTTCTCTCTCTCTACTTTTCCATTTGCAGAAAACACATCTCGATATTAATCCATATTTATAAACTGATTGAGCTCAGTTGGAAACGCGTCGCCATCCTGACAGGCTGAATTTAACGCATTCGTCCTCCCATTAAAAAAATCGAAATGTTTTTTATTAACTGCGGCCCACTTAAAGTTGAGAAGAAGCATGAAACAGACCATTACGGCATTCATATGCATAATTCATTCCTTTTTGGTTTGATTTTCTTTTCCCAGATGAGCTGCTTGACTAATTTGAGGTAATATATAGCTAAATTTTTATACACATCTCTCAAAATTAGCCTGTGTTATTAAAAAAAAAAGAGAGAAGGATAAAGTGACGGTAATGCAGAAAAACAGGCTACGGCTGGCCTTCATGAAACTAAATATGGCTGTATGCTCTACGATAGTATATATAAAGCAAATCTGAAGATTTCTTATAATATTGTTTTTAGAATTGTTGATTAATAGGGGAAATATTAGTTTTGTTTTTAAGTGAATACTTTTATTTAGCAATGCATTATATAAATCAATATTACAGAAACTACTGTACATTTTTATTGTAACACAAAGTCTTCTATTCCAATAAATGAACTATCTAAATGCACAAAATATTATTTAATAATATATTTTCATATTGTTATACATAAAAATGCAGCACAGTTGGTAATAAATAATAAGTGTTTTTAAAATCAAATCAGAAAAGTTGAATGATTATTGAAGGATCAGTAAAAACAGGAGTAAAGATGTCGAATTTAGCTTTGCATCACACACTGTAAAACATTATATGACCAATTAGTCATGACAGCATATGTTTTTAGTTCATAATAACTTATTAAACTAAGTTAACCATGTTCTAACTCAATTTTATAAGTTAGCCAAGCTGTTTTAAGCAAGCTTAACATAATATAAGTTCAATGGACTCATAAGGTTAATTTGATTCAGCTTAAAAATTTAGGGCAACCAGGATTTTTTTAACAGTGCATGAGCGCTTTATCATTGTAATTAAATCCATTTTAATTTATAACAATATTTTAATACTTTTGACAAAATATAAATTTAAGAAAACAAAAATTGCAAAAAAAAATGCTTTTCAAAAATGTATATAGGGATACGTTTTCACAATGAGCCTGGGTTGACAAAGACATTAGTTATTAGAATTAGTTATATGTTTAAAAACATGTTGAAAGATTCTTTCTAGGAATTGGAAAACATTACAAAAAAAGATTAAAGGAGGGCTAATAATTTAGTCCTCAACTGTTTGTATAAGTCACACGGGCAACTGCTAATGGAGACTGTCTAGTGCCAAAGTGGAAGACCTCATTTGGTCAATCTGTTTTCTCTGTAAAGGGAGACAAAATGTGGAATGATTTACCTGTTAGCCTAAAATCAGAAAGTAATATAAATATTTTTAGTAGTGTTCTTAAAAAGTGGTTAAAAACAAAACAGCATTGTTTGCACAAATAGTCTACTATTAGTTTGTTGGATCCAAGCGGCAACCTCCCGCTCTCCCTCGGAAAGCCAATACGGAAGTAACTAAAACTGTAATTCATCGACTCGCCTTGGGGGCCTGGCTCCAGGAAATCCAAGTGCTTTCTTTTTGCATTGGTAAATTGGCCATTTTTACAGCTGATAAAAACATGTTTACAGGCTGGTACAAAAGATGGCTTTGGTGCATTTAGCCATGATTAATCTTCATGACAACTGTGAGGGGGGGTGATTTTTTTTTATAACTCATCCGTTTCGTTTTTATGAAGTCTGCATAATTAAGGGCGTGGCCACTTGAGTGACACCTGGGGCGCTGCTCGCTGTCTCGTCACCTCAGCTGATTCCGGCTAATTAGCCGCTGAGCTTGGCAGATACATCGCATTTTTGTTTTGGTTAATGTTTCTTTACACAGTCATTTGCCTTTTGGAATTATTTCCTGCAATTATCAGATACTATAGCATGCTGTGTGCACTTAATTGTGCTCACACATGGTTCAAGTTGCCTCCATTTCCCAGGTGAGTGAAATTCTATACTTATATACCATCTCTATAAATGTATTTGTTTTACTTAAGATAATTTATCATTTATAATTTTCTTTAGACCTGTAATGCACTCCAGATTCTGACAGATTGGTTAGGCTATCATACAGTCATCTGAAGCGTTGTCATACATATGCCTGGATTTCATAAATAGCATTGCATGTACTAACACAGACTATATCTGAAGTTTTTGGAAGTAATTTGCATTTTCCTCCTGTAGAAAAACGTCATAAGAACAATGTTTAGTGGCTCAATGTATTACAACAGTGTTTTTAAAGGTTAAACACTTTATTGATATAGTGTACAACCAAGCACATGTTCTCAGAACACAAACGAGTCTTGGGTAGTGAAGTATTAAGCGTTCTCCCAAAGTAATAAGTCTGTCTAAGGCCCCGTTTACACTAATGCGTTTTCGTTTTAAATTGGCATTTTAGATCAAAAACGATCCGCGTCCACACTAACGTTTCATCTAGCGTTTCTAAACTTATCTCCGTCCACACTACTCCACCAAAAACGTATATCACGTGACCATTCGCGCACTCTGGGCATGCGCGTCCAAGTATAAACAGGAAACATGTGTCTCGCTCGGCATTTGGCTATTGTTAGTCAACAAAAGCTGGTAGAACGATGAACGCGAGCGATTAGCGAGTTCTCGAACAATAGCTTGCCTCTTGAGAATATATGCAGCTGCTGTAGTAAAAAAGGCAGAGTTTAACCGCACAATGGCGCCTAAAACAAACAATAGTGCAAACAACGCTCCCATTTCTGTGTCCATGTTGTTGTTTACAGTGAAGGCTGGTCTGCCGTCTTCCAGTAGCGTTATAGTCATGTGATAGGGGCTTGACAAATAAGGGAAGGATACGCAATGATCCAAATGCCCCAGTCAGGTAGCGAATGTCTGCAGCCACGCCTCCATTTTCAGATGTCTCCGTTTTCCCCCATCCACACTGAGACGGAGCAGCAGCGTTTTAGAATGAAAACGACCTCTCCAGCGTTTTCAAAACGCTCCGTTTTTGGGGCTCGAAAACTCCGGCATAGTGTGGACGGACGGCGTAACCGTAGCAAAACTTGTGCGTTTTAAAACGAAAACGCATTAGTGTAAACGGTGCCTAAGCCAGGTCTAAGCAAAATGCTGAAAATCCAGCATGCGTCTGTAGCTCCGCTCACTCTCCGCCTCTTTGCCCTTATTTGGTATCTCGCGATTGGTGCGATGACACGTGAACAAAATGGCGACGGTTGGCCGCGCCTACTTGTAGCTTCTTTTGCAGTGTTCAAAAACCTATGGGTGACGTCACGGATACTACGTCCATATCTTTTACAGTTTAAGGTTGGATTATGTCGCCTTTGCTTTTGCCTTCAGTAATTTTATGTAAAGAATTATAATGTTGTGTATATGTATTATTATATTACCATTTTGTCAATTTTGTCAAGCCTCCTGTGGACAGGTGTTGAGAATTAGCACCTTGCTAAAACACTTAAACAAATGCATTTGGTTGTCCAGTGTAATTTTGATGTCCATGTCAAATAAATAAATAAATAAAAATGCAACATTGAAGGTGCATTGTTGCCACTTGATTTACAGCAATGTAAAAACAGTTAAACTGCTCGTTTTATTTCTCGGCTTCATTCAGAGCTACATGCGCTCTTATCCAAACAGTCGGTGGTTCTGATTCTTCTAATCTGCGCCTTCGCCTCTGTCGGTACAGTGAGCGTTTGAGAAAAAGCTCTCATTATGGAGAGGCCGAGAGAAAGACTCGGAGCTCTGCTGAAGAGGTGAGCTCCATCTCCACTCAGGGTTTAAGTGACAGGTAAATTGCAAGTTAAGTGGGGAACACAGCCTTTTAACAAGAGGCTTGGAGCTGCTGCAAATCCTCCTTAGTCTCTAATCTGAATACAAAAGCTTGAGGCGGGCTGGATTAAATTTGACCCCTGAATGAGGTGTTTGTTCCAGCCGAGGAGCCACTTTAGCCGAGAGGAGCGAGCCAGGTTTACGTTTCCTTTTGTGCCATTTAAAAACAACAGCGCCACAATGAATTCTCTTCAGAGGCTCGTTTTCCTGCAGGACAAAGGAAAGTGTAGAGCCACCGGCGTCCCCCGCAGGCTCGCCTATTTAGACGACTCTAAAAGACTGTTTATTTAATTGGGGATGAAATGCCATAACGGGCTCTGCTATCGGTGATGCAGGAAAACAAATCCAGCTTTCTTTGGCGACAGGCTGAAAGGCGAGAAGGGCCGCGGTGAGAGCGAGAGCGAGGGGGAAAAGCGCTTTTGGGTTGTCAACTTTTTAGAGGCTTAGAGTCAAACCTATCCGGGCTCAGAGAAGAGAAGTCGGGTGTTAGGGAGGCAAAATGACTGGTGATAGAAGGTGTTTGCGGCTCAAGTCGGGGGGAATCGTCTTCGCTCGCAGGATGAGGGTTGGACTAATTGATTCTCTGAAGTTTGCTGTCGTAGATTATTATTACAGGTACGACTGGATCCATGAAAGCACACACGCACACACGCACACACACACACACACGCACACACACACACACACACACACACACACACACACACACACACACACACACACACACACACACACACACACACACACACAGTCAGGAAAGCAGTCTTAAAGGAATCAAAGGAAAGATGAGAGCTGCCAAACATAGCGTGAAAATACTGGGATAAGAGGATGTGAGTGTGTGTGTGAGCTGTATTTATCAAGCAGGTGCATTACGGGGTCATATCAAACTTTTTTTGTGTTTAGCTTCTTCTTGAGGTCCGCTAGCATAAATTCTGGCACCAAAAACTTTCAGTTTTATGGTGATTTTAAATTTAAATGTTCACATTACAAATCCACACACACTATATATATATATATATACATACAGTTGAAGTCTGAATTATTAGCCCCTTTGTTTATTTTTTTCCCCCAATTTCTGTTTAACTGAGAGAAGAATTGTTCAATACATTTCTAAACATAATAGTTTTAATAACTCATTTCTAATAACTGATTTATGTTATCTTTGCCATGATGACAGTAAATAATATTTTACTAGATATTTTTCAAGACACTTCTATACAGCTTAAAGTGACATTTAAAGGCTTAACTAGGTTAATTACGTTAACTAGGCAGGTTATGGTAATTAGGCAAGTTATTGTATAATGATGGTTTGTTCTGTAGACTACCGAAAAAAATATAGCTTAAAGGGGCTAATAATTTTGACCTTAAAATGGTGTTTTAAAAAATTATAAACTGCTTTTCTTCTAGCCGAAATAAAACAAATAAGACTTTCTCCAGAAGAAAAAATATTATCAGACATACTGTGAAAATTTCCTTGCTCTGTTAAACATCATTAGGGAAATATAAAAAAAAATAAAAAAATTCAAAGGGGGGCTAATAATTCTGACTTCAACTATATATATATATATATATATATACACCAAACATATTTAGAAATTAAAAGACAATACAATTAAATTCAAGCAAAATACATTCATTCATTCATTTTCTTTTCTGCTTAGTCCTTTTATTAATCTGGGGTTGCCACAGCGGAATGAACCACCAACTTATTCAGCATATGTTTTTTTACGCAGCGGATGCCCTTCCAGCTGCAACCCATCACCGAGAAACACCCATACACTCTCATTTACACACATACACTATGGACAATTTAGCTTACCCAATTCCCCTATAGCGCATGTCTTTGGAAACTGGAGCATCCAAAGGAAACCCACGCCAACACGGGGAGAACATGCAAACTCCACACAGAAACGTCAACTGACCCAGCCGAGGCTCGAACCAGCGAACTTCTTGCTGTGAGGCAACAGCGCTACCCACTGTGCCACTACGCCACCCCTTCAAGCAAAATATTGCAAAAAAAGTATTATTTTTTATATGTTATTTTGTTAGATGAGCTCCAGATTTGGCTTCAGTACTGACTAATCTAATGTAAATACACAAATATAATATTGTAAAGCTTCCATTTAAAAATATGAATTTAAAAGACCTAGACTTAAAGCCTTATCCACCAGTTTAGCAAGTTACACAAAAGGACAATAAATGGCTGTTCAAAAATGTAATTGAATTAATTGCTAGCATCAGTCTTGAACCTTAGACCTTGGTGAACCTTTTTATGAACAATAAAAACAATACAACTGATTATTTTCCACTAAATGCCAAACGTGCTGTTTAGATGCAACATTTAATTTGATGCAATTTTTTGCAGTCAAAAAAGATTTAACAAATTTCTTTGTACATACATACAAAATTAACTCTTGTATTGATACCAAGGGCCAATTGATAAATGGCACTGGGGTGAAATATCAGCATGTTTGACCAAGGTCCTGAGCAAACAATTTTTTGTGCTTTTTAAAAAAAAATATTTTAGTGAAATATTAAAATTTCAACAAAAATACACCTATTGTGTTTTACAACACACCCAAAATGACAAAAACATAAATACATAAAAAAACTGTGTTTTTAAAAGGTGCCCAGGGGTTAATGCTCATCACCAATGCTGGTTTGTCAAAAATACACTAAAAAAAAATTTGAAAATAAACTTTTTCTGCGCTAATACATTGTAAAATATAATTTATTCCTGCGCTGCAAAGCTGAATTGTGAGCACGATTACTCCATTGTTACGCGATCCTTCAGATGGCGATTCAAAACTTAAGAAACAACTTTGTCAAAAATCAACATTGCGCTGAAATAAAAAATTTAATTTTTATAAAACACAGTATAGCAACATGGTGGCTCAGCGGTTAGCATGATCGCCTCACAGCAAAAAGTTTGCTGGTTCGAGTTCCAGCTGGGCCAGTTGGCATTTCTGTGTGGAGTTTGCATGTTCTCCCCGTGTTGGCATGGGTTTTCTCCGGGTGTTCCAGTTTTCTCCGCAGTTCAAAGTGTGGTATAGGTGAATTGGATAAACTGAATTGGCTGTAGTGTATGTGTGTGAATAAGTGTGTATGGGTGTTTCCCAGTACTGGGTTGCAGCTGGAAGGGCATCCGCTGTGTAAAACATATGCTGGATAAGTTGACGGTTCATTCCGCTGTGGCGACCCCTGATGAATAAAGAGACTAAAGCCGAAGGAATGAATGTTATACAGTTTTGAAAAGAGCTGTATCATTCATTTATTCATTTTCTTTTTGGCCTAGTCCCTTTATTAATCTGGGGTCGCCACAGCGGAATGAACCGTCAACTTATCCAGCATTTGTTTTACGCAGCAGATGCCCTTCCAGCTGCAACCCATCACTGGGAAACATCCATACACACTCATTTACACACACTACGGACAATTTAGTTTACCCAATTCCCCTACAGCGCATGTCTTTGGACTTGTGGGGGAAACCAGAGCATCCGGAGGAAACCCACGCGAACACGGGGAGAACATGCAAACTCCATACAGAAATGCCAACTAGCCCAGCTGAGTTTCGAACCAGCGACTTTCTTGCTGTGAAGCGATCGTGCTAAACACTGCGCCGCCGTGACACCACCAGAGCTGTATCTATAAATCTATTATTATCAATTAAATATATCCTCACTAAACAACAGAATTACTCATTTCTTTATTTACAATATACAACTCTCGATGCTAGAAACAGTAATTGACAGTGTTTTATCCAAACAACAAGTAAAATGCGATTCCTCCAGATGTGGCTTCTTTAGAAAGCACATCCAGGCCCTGTTTTCCGTGGCCAACAAGTGTTAAGGCTTATATATCCTGCAGTAAGCTGTCATATAAGAGTGTAAAATGGCTTGCTTATTGACCAAGGCTCATTTGGGCCCTGCGAGAGCCATAACTCAAGCTCTATCAAGCTCCCAGCCTCCCCCTGCAGCCCCTGATCCTGTACAGCAATAACTGGACTCATGTCACGCTGATAATTATCATTGATCTACAGAGAGCGGGTCAGATGCACTTGGAAATGATAAATGTCTGACACGGGACGGTCCCGCTCCTTCTCAGTGGGTAACAGCAGTGATGAAGCGCTGTTTAGGGGACATCTCAAGACGCCAGCTCTTAATAAAGCATAGCTCCTGTTTCTCAATCTGAGAGGTTTATTTCGGCCCCAGACACTGACATTCAACCCTCTAGGCCACAAGCTATCAATATCAAATGCATTACAGGAAACTATAAGACTATAAAATCCCAACTTTTCTAATCATTTTCAGCTCCTGGTTATAGTGCTCTTGAAGAATGAAGCTGGAAAAAAGTGCTGGCCATAAGTTCACAATGCAGGATTTATGAAAAAAGTTGGTGAAATGCATTAAAAAGTAGCATTACAGTACACCTAAAAGATTCTTAGTAGAGGAGAGCAGGGACGAAAGTAACTTGGGGCGAAAGTAACAAAGCGATTTTCTCGAAGCCCTGACAACATTTGATTTCCTATAACAGCACACTCAGTATGCAACCATTGATGGAGCTGCTAAATGCCACCTGATTTCAGGACCGTGTCCCGCAGTTAGCTCCAAATTTCTGTTTTTAAAGGGCCACGAAACCCCCTGTCTCAGCAGGGTGTTTTCACACCTCTGTTTTGAAAAAAGTCAGGAAAGTTGGGCGTGTCCAGCTCTGGGAGTGTGGGAGTGTCGGGGGAGGGAAAGAGGATAAGATTTTGCATAGAAGGGAGTTAACATTTGGGCACGCGCTAAGTTTGACAGGAAAAACAAACACAGAGAGGCTGATTTGATACGGCGAATAAGAGAAAAAAATCCTCCGCATTTCTCTGTAACTTATGTACTCGGTAGGTAGCGTCAGAAAGCCGTGTGTGTATAGACTATCCTGTCACAAATTGCAGCGAAAATCCTGCACGACGGGAATAGTTTGTGTTTACATGTTTACACTCGGAGAGCAGCATTTAAACAAAGGGCAGTCCACTGCAAACACTTACCAAATCTGTAGACAGACAGTCAAACTGGAGCTGTGTCTTTTTATTAAAAGTAGACGAGCGGCAAATCCGGATTTCACCATTTCCAGATGAGAAAAAGCTCTCGGGTAAAAATGTTCCTTACAAACGCGTTTCTGTCGCGTGTCGCGTGCACTGTAATCCACACGTAAGTCCAGCTGCTCTCTCATAAAGGGAAAATGAAAACAAAACCTTCGTTGCTACACACTAATAACACCTACGAATTTTGTCTTGAAATTCTTGTACTTTCACTTGTTTTGGCAACACAACGTGGCGTCTCTCTGCCATCTGAACGCTGTAAACAGTCTCCGGAGCTATCATGCATATTAATGAAGTTTCACGTCATACACAATAGAGCGCGCTGATTGGTTTGAAGCATGTCTTTCTCATGAATTAATACTGCACACTCAGATACGTAAGAACGTCCTAGAAAAGACAGACAGCCACTCTCCAGCTGGATTTACACCCAAGTATCTCATGGCCGTGACGCAGCTTCAAAATTTCGTTTCAAACCGGAAGAACGAATTTGCTCAAAATAACGCAAAAACAACCAATTTTCACTTTTTAGTGCAATATATGTGTCCTAATAGTGTTTATAGCAGCGTGGGACACATATATGACTGTCAACAGCTCAGAAAATGTGTTTTGGTGTTTCGTGACCCTTTAAATGCAGAAAGTAAATTATTTTAATGGGTCAGTATCTTTTGGTCATTGGATTTTCATTTTAAAAACAGATATTGAAAAACGAAAAACGAGTGAAATTCAATGTGTTTTTTGATTTTTGTTTTTGAATTTTATAACAAAAATCAAAAAATGGCTCG
Organism: Danio kyathit; assembly: GCA_903798195.1. Classification (NCBI taxonomy): domain Eukaryota; kingdom Metazoa; phylum Chordata; class Actinopteri; order Cypriniformes; family Danionidae; genus Danio; species Danio kyathit. The sequence continues at coordinate 5,936,859 of LR812524.1, read as the reverse complement.
TTTTTCGTTTTTCAATATTTGTTTCTAAAATGAAAATCCAATGACCAAAAGATACACTGACACACAAGTTGTGTTTCTCTTTTCAATTTCTTGTCACAGTAATGATCAATCTAAAGGTTATTAAGTGCAATAACACATCCTTAATTTTCTAATGTCAATTTCCAACGAGTTTTTCAGTTTAAAAGTAAATCAGGTTTAAATGGCAAGAGTTCCTGCGGGGACAAAAGTAGCACTGTTATTTATGTCTCACTGCTAATAGCCATGCCTTATTTTTCACTTACACATTAAAGTTTTCAGTGTTCGGATTCAGATGTTTTAAAAAAATAATGCATATTGCCAATAATAATATTGGCAATATGCATTGTTGTGTTGCTTTTGAAACATTTGATGGAGCTGAAATTTAAAACGAAAATGCAGTTTAATGTTCAGGGCCGGATTAACCAATGGGCATTATGGGCACAGGCCCGTGCGCACTTGGGGCCCCTGCGAGGGGGGTAAAATGGCGATTTTGGAGTGACTATTTAGGCGAAGAGCAAATAGCGCATCTCGTTGGAATAAACTAGATGAGTGATTCACGTGCATCACTGTTTGATTGACAGAGACAACATAAGTAATGAGTGCAGCAGATATCAGCGTCAGTGGCGCAGCTCGTAAATAGCATGGCAACATGTTTTGATGCGATCCACCATGAATCCGGTTCGAATCCAGCGTCTGATGAACTCATTCTTCTTTTTTCCCCCCACTACATATTAGATTTCGCCAACTCTTCATCACAAGGAAGACAAGTAGGAATCATTAATAAGTATGTGTATTATGGAGGACTCAGATTTATAGAACTGGATTGGAGAGGTGTTATATCCAAATCATATGCATTATAAGTTTGTAGAAGTTATACATTAAAAACACCATTAAATATACATTTTTAGAATTGCTTCATTGAACTTGAACAAGCATATTAAAATCCATTCATTTTCACTAGTTGTATTAGTATTTTTTTTTTTTTCAAAGTGTGCTTAAATGCTTTAAAAATAAGTTAAATTTTTGTAGACTAGAAATATGTACTGTACATATTATTTATCTAAAAAATGCGGACAATACATTATAGATTCATTTTATTTTAAAAAAATATTATATTAATCTTATTTTTTTATTCAACTATAGGGGTGCGGCCAGGTAGGGGGCCTACAAGACATTGTGCCCAGGGGCCTCTGTATTCTTAATCCGGGCCTGTTAATGTTGTTGTTTTTTTTGCAAAAATAAAGGACAAAATATGTCTGCAGTTAACATTAAAAAGGTCATAGTCAGATATATTTTAAATAAACAAGATTAAGCCAGTAAATCTAGCAAATATTGTGCTATTTTCGTCCCTGCTGACGGGGTCAAAAATAACAATGTGCAACTTTTGTTTAAAGTAAAGTTATATTGGAGTTGTTCTACATTTATACAAAATAACACCCGATATTGACAGACCACACTTTCTAGTTTCCACAGCAAAAAGATATTTCTAATAAAAAAATCTTTAAAAATTAGATTTTTATGAAAAAAGGTCGCTCTCCCCTATTCTACATGAAATATTCCATTGATTATAAACATATCAGTGTTTATTCATTCATTCATTTTCTTTTCGGCTTAGTCCCCTTGTTAATCTGGGGTCGCCACAGCGGAATGAACCACCAACTCATTTTAGCCGCAACCCAACTCTGGGAAACATCCATACACTTGCATTCACACTCATACACTACGAACAATTTAGCCTACCCAATTCACCTGTATTGCATGTGTTTGGACTGTGGGGGAAAACCAGAGGAAACCCACGCAAACACAGGGAGAACATGCAAACTCCACACAGAAACGCCAACTGACCCAGCCAAGGCTCGAACCAACGAGCTTCTTGCTGTGAGGCGACAGCACTACCTACTGCGCCACTGCATCGCCCCCAGTGTTTATTTAAAAAATAAAATAAAATAAAATTAGGCCTGAAGATGTCCAAAATCTGGCATACTGTATTTGACACTTGGTGCCACACATTTTGTTGTCCTAAACAAAACAAAAAAAATGGAAAAACGAAATATTGGTGCTGAAATAATAGGTCGAGAGCTTGTTACCCTACATCAGAGGCGTTAAACTCGGTCCTGGAGGGCCGGTGTCCTGCATAGTTTATCTCCATCTTTCTTCAATTTACCTGCATGGAAGTTTCTAGTACACCTAGAAAGGGCTTGATTAGCTGGTTCATGTGTGTTTAATAGGGGTAGGAACTAAAATATGCAGGACACCAGCCCTGCAGGACCGAGTTTGGACACTCCTGCCCAACATAAACAAAGGCTAAGTCATAGTGTATTTTTTTTAGCGTATTTATTGTCGTTTATAATCAGTTTTATATCTGCCTAACTGACTAATGATAATTTGCCAAAACGAAAAAACAAAAGGATATCAATAGATAACAGTGGCTGACAGTAAGTGTTCTGAATTAAATTTACAAATATAGTGTAATTCACAATAAAAATACCTCATATTCTCTGCTATCCGTCGATTTATAAAGCTGACGTTCTTTCATAATTTAACATGTTCATGTTGAGGCGCCATCTTGTGGTGAGCATGTGACCATGACGTGTGTTCGACAAATAAGATTGATTGACATTCAAATCTGGAAATTTCGGCTCCAAATACCTAAATATACCTTCAGTTGGAAGGCGTCATTACCATTTATTAAATCTTTATTAATTTTTTGTTACCACATTTACAAATAAGTATATGTTTCGCACTGACAGGATTTGAGACTGTACTGACAGAAATCTGCTCGTTCGTTTCATGACTGTAAAAAATTAAATTCACCCGAGAAAGACACAACAAACATACATTTTATTTTATTGAATCGTTATTAACTTATTACTGTCATTAGCAACAGAAGAAACTCAAACAGCTTCGTAACAAAAAGAGTTTTTTTGTTTTTATTGTTATGTTTTTTTTCGATAGTCTACAGAACAAACCATCATTATACAATGACTTGCCTAATTACCCTAATCTGCCTAGTTAACCTAATTAACCTAGTTAAGCCTTTAAATGTAATTTAAGCTGTATAGAAGTGTCTTGAAAAATATCTAGTCAAATATTATTTACTGTCATCATGGCAAAGATAAAATAAATCAGTTATTAGAAATGAGTTATTAAAACTAATATGATTAAAAATGTGTTGAAAAAATCTTCTCTCCATTAAACAAAAATTGGGTAAACAAATAAACAGGTGGCTAATATTTCAGGGGGGTTAATAATTCTGACTTCAACTGTATGTGTTTGGACTTGTGGGCGAAACTGGAGCACCCGGAGGAAACTCACGCGAACACAGGGAGAACATGCAAACTCCACACAGAAATGCCACCTGACTCAGCCAGGGCTTGAACCAGCAACCTTCTTGCTGTGATGGGAGGTGCTACCCACTGCGCAACCGTGCTGCCTTTATTTATGAATATATTATTTAATGGTTTTCGAAGAAAGCATTAATATTCACTTCATAAGTGTCCTGACCTATGAAAAAGCCATCAACTGTTTACAATTACAATACAATACAATTTTCCAGCGTGATGGAATGAATGTGAAAATGTCTTAATTTCCTTCTTTAATGAATCAGATGAATGTGTCAGGCCTCCTTCTGTTGACAGCCAGGAGAAAAACCAATTGTGTGTGTTTGTGAAGGGAGGAGGTGCAGGTTGACGGAGGTGAGATTGAGTGAGCGGACCCAGACAATCAGTTTTCTTTTTTGCGGCCACTGGAGCGGAGGGTAGGCATGTCACCATCAGACACAACCCCATTTCCAGCGATTAAGTCCTCAAAAATATTGCATTTGTCAGTGTCACGGCCCCGACACACTGCAGCCACTCAGCCATGTCTGTTGACTATGTCGCCCTGCAATTTACATCAGCACTGACAATATTATCTGGCTGATAATGCCCTACGGCCTCCATCAGATGTGCTTTCCAACCCGTTTGCATTGCTCTGATCACAAAGTCTAAAAAGGTTGACCCGTCAAAATTGCAGCCCAGACTCATTGGAGATCTCAGAATTAGAATGAGATTTATTTTACAGGTTTACAGGAGCTCAGGGTACATACACACATAACACAGGGGGACAGAAAGACATTCAAATAAAAAAGACATTTAAAATACTTTACATAATAAAGTAAACAATAGGGTATATGTCGAACGTCACGTGACCAAACCGGATCCCTGGGTAGAACACTTCCGCTCATCGCTATTTCATATGCGCCAGCGGTTTGTTATTGAAAGTAGTAAGTAGTAATTCGTGTTTTATACGTTATATAATAGGATATATGCGCAACTTTCGGGTTCCAATCAACCTGGGCAGAACACTTCCAGTTTTTCCCTCTCCGCTAATTTGAAGTTGTTTTATACAGGAAGCCTCCAGGAACTACCAAAGTTAAGCATCACAGATGTCCACCGAATATGCTCATTATCATCTAAATGTCCGGCCACCAAATTGGCCAAAGGATTTAAATTGTATGCTTCATCATACATAATAAAATATGAGGGTAATTAAGCTAGCGGAATGGAAATGCTGCACAATGTCACTAACTAGCTAACGCTATAAAGTTATCTGGTCTGCCGTATGGATCTACATATTCATATTAACACTTTGTGAATTTTTGCACCAGTATCAAATAAAGACAGGTTGACTGGTGATGTCAGCATTGGGGCAGCCTGTCACAGGTCTATGAAGAAGTCTGAGACACCATAAATATTTATTTATATATATATATATATATATATATATATATATATATATATATATATATATATATATATATATATAAACACATATATATAAATAAATATGTATATATATAAATATATAAACATATATAAGTAAATAAATATATATATAAATATGTATATATATATAGAAATAAATATATATAAATAAATAAATATATATATGAATAAATATGTATATATATAAATATATATATATAAACATATATACATATATAAATATATGTGTGTATATATATATATATATATATATATATATATATATATATATATATATATATATATATATACTTATTTTTATTTATGTGTATGTATATATATATATATATATATATTTATATATATATATATATATATATATATATGTTTATAAATATATATATATATATATATATATATATATATATATATATATATATATATATATATATATATATATATATATATATATGGTGTCTCAGACTTCTTCATAGACCTGTGACAGGCTGCCCCAATGCTGACATCACCAGTCAACCTGTCTTTATTTGATACTGGTGCAAAAATTCACAAAGTGTTAATATGAATATGTAGATCCATACGGCAGACCAGATAACTTTATAGCGTTAGCTAGTTAGTGACATTGTGCAGCATTTCCATTCCGCTAGCTTAATTACCCTCATATTTTATTATGTATGATGAAGCATACAATTTAAATCCTTTGGCCAATTTGGTGGCCGGACATTTAGATGATAATGAGCATATTCGGTGGACATCTGTGATGCTTAACTTTGGTAGTTCCTGGAGGCTTCCTGTATAAAACAACTTCAAATTAGCGGAGAGGGAAAAACTGGAAGTGTTCTGCCCAGGTTGATTGGAACGCGAAAGTTGCGCATATATCCTATTATATAACGTATAAAACACGAATTACTACTTACTACTTTCAATAACAAACCGCTGGCGCATATGAAATAGCGATGAGCGGAAGTGTTCTACCCAGGGATCCGGTTTGGTCACGTGACGTTCGACATATACCCTATTCAGGCGACGCAGCGGGTAGCACGTTCGCCTCACAGCAAGAAGGTCGCTGGTTTGAGCCTCGGTTGGGTCAGTTGGCATTTCTGTGTGGAGTTTGCATATTCTCCCCGTGTTGGCGTGGGTTTCCTCTGGGTGCTCCGGTTTCCCTCACAGTCCAAAGACATGTGGTACAGGTAAATTGGGTATGCTAAAATTGACCATAGTGTATGACTGTGTGAATGAGTGTGGGTGTTTCCCAGTGATGGGTTGCGGCTGGAAGGGGCATCCTCTGTGTAAAATATATGCTGGATAAGTTGGCGGTTAATTCCGCTGTGGTGACCCCAGATTAATAAAGGGACTAAGCCAAAAAGAAAATGAATGAATGAGTAAACAATACAATGGCAGCATGGTGGCTCAATGGTTAGCACTGTCACCTCACAGCAAGAAGGTCGCTGGTTCGAGTCCCAGCTGGATCAGTTGGCGTTTCTGTGTGGAGTTTGCATGTTCTCCCCGTGTTGGCGTGGGTTTCCTCCGGGTGCTCCGGTTTCCCCCACAGTCCAAACACATGTGCTACAGGTGAATTGGATGGACTAAATTGGCCGTAGTGTATGTGTGTGTGTGAATGTGAGAGTGTATGGGTGTTTCCCAGTACTGGGTTGCGCCCGGAAGGGCATCTGCTGCGTAAAACATATGCTGGAATAGTTGGCGGTTCATTCCGCTGTGGCAACCTCTGATAAAAAAGGGACTAAGCCAAAGAAAAGTAAATGAATGAGTATATATATATATATAGTTAAAGTCAGAATTATTAGCCTCCCTTCACATTTTTTTTTCTTTTTTAAATATTTCCCAAATGATGTTTAACAGAGCAAGGAAATTTTCACAGTATGTCTGATAATGTTTTTTCTTCTGGAAAGTCTTATTTGTTTTAATTTGGCTGGAATAAAAGCAGTTTTAAATTTTCTAAAACCCATTTTAAGGTCAAATTTATAAGCCCCTTTAAGCAATATATTTTTCGATTAGTCTACAGAACAAACCATCTTTATACAATAACTTGCCTAATTACCCTAACCTGCCTAGTTAACCTAATTAACCTAGTTAAGCCTTTAAATGTCACTTTAAGCTGTATAGAAGTGTCTTGAAAAATAGTCAAATATTATTTACTGGCATCATGGCAAAGATAAAATAAATCAGAGATTAGAAATGAGTTATTAAAACTATTGTGATTAGAAATGTGTTGAAAATTTTTTCTCTCTGTTAAACAGAAATTGGGTGAAAAAATAAACAGGGGGGCTAATAATTCTGACTTCAACTGTACTGTATATATATATATATATATATATATAATATATATATTTAGTGCATTAAAACAAAATAGATATATTTATTAAAATAATACTTTAGTCCCCAAACATCTTAGGAAATAGAAAGATAATACATTTAAATTCAAGAGAAATATTGCAGAAAAATAATTTGTATTTTATATTTTGTTTCTCTTGATTTTTGTCTCTTTTTAATTTTTTTATTTAATATGTTTCCCTAACATAAATTTAAACTTTTACATATAAAAAACTGTTGAAGGAAAGAACAATGTCCCATAATGCAACTCAAAACCATAAATAAATGAAAAAAAATATGAAACAGAAGATGGAAAACTTACAATGTATTACACTATTATAATACTTATATATATATATATATATATATATATATATATATATATATATATATATATATATATATATATATATATATATATATATATATATATATATATATTCAATAATGATTTTGGAATGATAATTGGGTTAATGCATTTACATCAAGGATACGTAATTAAAATATAAACAAAATATTATGCTAATCTGCACGTAAACATGCCAGTGTCACTTTTAAATGGTACCTATTTTGTCCCTTTTTACAAGATTTAAAATAAGTCTCTGTTGTCCCTAGAGTATGTATGTGAAGTTTCAGCTCAAAATACCACACAAATAATGTTTTATAACTCTTTGAAACTGACCCTTTTAGGCTTTGATCGTAATTGTGTCATGTTGGGGACTGTCGCTTTAAATTCAAATGAGATTGTGCTCTTTTTAAAGAGGGCAGAGCTACAAATGCCTGTGTGTCAGCATAGTGGCAGATTCAAAAACATAACTAACATCCTATGCTAATGAGGGAGAGATCATCATTAGTGGGTGGGGCAATCCCCTTCTGATGACACGTACAAAGGGAGAATGTCAATCAAAGTGTTTCTCCAGACTATTTTTATCAAATGTGATTAAAAAAATAACATTAATACATTTTACCTTTATCAGCTGGCTATATTCACTCACTGTTGCAACACAACTCTTTATAAAAGTGATTTTTGCATAATAGGTTCTCTTTAAGCATACCAGCATGGAAACTACATGACCCACAAGCTAGCTGCTAGACAGAAATACACTAGAGGACAGATGAAATATAGCCTATTTCCATCTTTGCCATCAGTGTGTCTGTATTAATAGGAGTCCATTACAGAGCGCGGCCGGTGTGTTTTCTGACAGCATTCGCTCCACTTGATGACTAGACTCAATCACCTGTGACAGAGTTGATTTGATGTCACTCGCCAGGTCTCTCCATTTGTTTGAGCACTTAAGAGGTAATTGTGTGACATCTCAGAAATGACGACTTGCTCCAGGAGAGCACGGAGGAGCTGATGAAGCACACACACACACCGGCCGGAGGAGTGAAGCTGTTATTAATGACATCTATTTTCTCCGACATCCACTGGGAGAGACAGAGAAAAAAGCGTCATAGTTCATCATAACTATCAAACATCTACATATTAAAGGTCATATAGAGATCACAATGTTTACTCGGCGGTAATGTCTAAATAGGATACAGTTGTGTATACGCATATCAACATAGCATAATTTTTGTGACACTGTACAACAATAGTTAATATTTTTACATTACTGTGAGGGCTGGGTTTAAGGTTGGGTAGGTGTAGATGTTAATAAAATGCAATTTAATAGGTAATTTAATAAACAATATACATAATTCTTGTTATAATGACTGTTTTTTAGGATTGAGGTAGGGGTAGACATTAATGACATACAATTAATGAGTAATTTAATAAATAATTCTTGTTTTTATTACTGTTTTTAGGATTGGGGTAGGGGAAGACATTAATAACATACAATTAATGGGTAATTTAATAAATATGTATTGTTATTATTACTGTTTTAAAGGGTTGGGGTAGGGGTAGACATTAATAAAACACAATTAATGAGTATTTTAATAAATAATTATTGTTATAATTGCTGTTTTTTTTAGGATTGAGGTAGGGGTAGACATTAATAACATACAATTAATGAGTAATTTATTAAATAATTATTGCTATAAATACTGTATTTTAGGATTGGGGTCGGGATAGACAGTAATAAAATACAATTAATAGGTAATTTAATAAATAATTCTTGTTATAATTGCTGTTTTTTAGGATTGGAGTAGGGGTAGACATGAATACAATACAATTAATAGGTAATTTAATAAATAATTCTTGTTATAATTCCTGTTTTTTAGGGTTGGGGTAGGGATAGACATTAATAAAATACAATTAATGAGTATTTTAATAAATAATTCTTGTTATAATTGCTGTTTTTTAGGATTGGAGTAGGGGTAGACATGAATACAATACAATTAATAGGTAATTTAATAAATAATTCTTGTTATAATTCCTGTTTTTTAGGGTTGGGGTAGGGATAGACATTAATAAAATACAATTAATGAGTAATTTAATAAAAAATTCTTGTTATAATTGCTGTTTTTTAGGATTGGAGTAGGAGTAGACATTAATAAAATACAAGTAATAGGTAATTTAATAAATAATCATTGTTATAATTACTGTTTTTTAGGATTGGGGTAGGGATAGACATTAATAAAATACAATTAATACATAATTTAATAAATAATTCTTGTTATAATTGCTGTTTTTAGGATTGGGGTAGGGGTAGACATTAATAAAATACAATTAATACATAATTTAATAAATAATTCTTGTTATAATTCCTGTTTTTTAAGGTTGGGGTAGGGGTAGACATTAATAAAATACAAATAATGGGTAATTTAATAAATAATATAAATAAATCTTGTTAACTTGGGACTTACTTAAACTTGTTAACTTTTGGTACTTGTGGAGCTGCGCATCGATGGATTTGCTCTTAAGTGTTTGGACTTTCAGCAGTGAAAATTAAACCACACTGAACTGAACTAAACTGAACTTCAACTCCGAAAACTGGACTGACACAGCTTCAGTTTACTAGAACTTCTATGTTAAGCTGCTTTGACACAAACTACATTGTAAAAGCGCTATAGAAATAAAGATGAATTGAACTGAATTTAATTAACTTCCAACCACAGCTTTATCCCTTCTAGCAACTCTCCTAACCCATAAAATAAGAGTTTTTGGATTCAAATTTCAGGTCGGTTTGGGAAGGTTTGACCTCCCTATTAACACTTGATCCCTGTGAAGAGCGTCAAAACAAGATGTGTAGGGATCTGCCCTTTAAATGGTGGAAAATAGTTTGCACTGATCTGTATCTTAAATAGTTCTAATAATGAAAATGATAAGTTAATAAAAATATAAATTTGATCGCACCCCTATAATGGTTCATACCATTGTCAATTCATAATCATATCTAGAAGCAGGGATGGGCAGTATTTATGATACATGTATTCAAAATATGTATTTTAAATACAAAATAGTATTTTGCAATTTGTATTTTATGAGGTTTATGAAAATGGTTTAATATTTTGTATCAAAATACTTTAGTGTCTTGTATTTTTGTAATTTACAATATTGTAAAATACTTTGTAAGAAATCTACATGATGACATCATAAAAATGGGGCTTCAGATTGGTGCTTTCTCAGTTATTTGCCTAGGCTTGAGATGGGAACAGAAAATTGATTAAGAAGGTGGTCAATGCTTGGAGTGTGGATAGAACATATGCAACACACGTAAAGAAAATAACAGACAAATGGCATAGGTATATTTGGAAGCAAGTCAACAATCATTGAAAATAATATACTGCACAATGCTAAGACCAGTGATATAAAATGGCAAAATAGTGTACAATTTGGCATCAGCATCTTTGCTTAAGAAATGTGATGGAATAAAATCTTAGTCCTTAAAAACAGGATGAGGAGCCTTCAGCACATAATCATTCTCAGTCTCAGTGCTGCAGGTGCAAATGCAGAGGAACTTTAGAAATATAAAACACCTGAAGACTGTGTGGTGCTCACTAAGAGGGTAAACTGAGACTCATCCAGTTTAAGAAGAACTGAAAAAATCTTGAAAGAATGAGTATACTGTACAAATAATAGTAGTTTTGGATGGATTGCTGATGTAGATGCCAAGAAAATAAGACAAACAACATACAAACGTCCTACAGTAGCGATTCCTACAATACTTCATAGACTATTTCAAATGCCAGTAGTTGATCTGCAGGTGCAGTGTATAGTTAATAAAGAGATGTCAAAGTGGCACAATACAGTATATGAGACACAAACATTTAATACTCCAGTCTATACGGCAGTGTTATCAGTGCAGGGATGCAAACTTATCATGTTATTATGTACCATGTATATATACAGTTGAAGTCAGAATTATTCGCCCCCCTTTGAATTTTTGTTTCTTTTTTAAACATTTCCCAAATGATGTTTAACAGAGCAAAGACATTTTCACAGTATGTCTGATAATATTTTTTCTTCTAGAGAAAGTCTTATTTGTTTTATTTCGGCTAGAATAAAAGCAGTTTTTAATTTTTTTAACACCATTTTAAGGACAAAATTATTAGCCCCATTAAGCTATATATTTTTTCGATTGTCTACAGAACAAACCATCATTATACAATAACTTGCCTAATTACTCTAACCTGCCTAGTTAACCTAATTAACCTAGTTAAGCCTTTAAATGTCACTTTAAGCTGTATAGAAGTGTCTTGAAAAATATCTAGTCAAATATTATTTACTGTCATCATGGCAAAGATAAAATAAATCAGTTATTAGAGATGAGTTATTAAAACTATTATGTTTAGAAATGTGTTAAAAAAATCTTCTCTCCGTTAAAAAAAATTCGGGGAAAAAATAAACAGGAGGGCTAATAATTCTGATTTCAACTGTATATATATTAAAATTAGGCTGTCTGGTACGTCAGAATTCAATAATTTCCCTAAAAGAATGAACATTTAAATAAGCTTGATTACTAAATGAGGTGTAATTGAATATTATATATTATTCTTTCAATAAAGCATGCATAAGTATTACATATTTGTGCAATACTTATGCATCCCTCATTGAACCAAATATATACAATTTTGTAATATATATATATTTGTTTTATAAAAAAAAATTCTGAAAATAAGCCAACACCACTGATAGTGTATAACTCGCACGCTGCTCCCAAGGGAAGTACATTTTTACTTTCCTAATGTTTCACAATATTTCTTTCATGCTTTTTCCCTCTCCGAACACAATCTGCCCCTTGCTTTCCAGTCATATTATATTCCAGGATGAAGAATGTTGGGATTAACGCTGCTCTTGACCCATCACCTCCATTGTTCTGCCGTTTTCTGCCTCAGGGTACGGAGAAACAAAACTGTTTGAAAAGTCTTTGCAGTAAATCTGATGAGAACTAGCACCATTGTGAGATTTTTCAGAGATGCTGCATTCATTCAGCTTCTCTCTGACTTGACATCAATGGCATTTGCTTTTTCTGTTTGTATACTTATACTTTCTTTTGCACAATAAAGTTACCCACACCAAAACTGGGATGCATTTCCCAAATGACAATGTAACTTGAGGATCAACTACTTATTGCATAAGTATGATGCAATATTCAATAAAAGAGCATTTTTTGAAATAATAGAATTGTATATAATTGTTACACACAGTGGTTAGCACTGTTGCCTCACAGCAAGAAGGTTGCTAGTTCCGAGTCCTGGCTGGGTCAGTTGGCATTTCTGTGTGGAGTTTGCATGTTCTCCCCGTGTTGGCGTGGGTTTCCTCTGGGTGCTCCAATATTCCCGCTTAAGTCCAAAGACATGTTCTATAGATGAATTGGGTAGGCTAAATTGTCCGTAGTGTATGTGTGTGAATGAGAGTGTATGGATGTTTCCCAGTGATGGGTTGCAGCTGAAATGGCAACCGCTGTGTAAAACATATGCTGGATAAGTTGGCGGTTCATTCCGCTGTGGTGACCCCAGATTAATACAGGGGCTAAGCCGAAAAAAGCAAATGAATGAATGAATGTATTGTATATTTACGGAGGACGAAACCTGCAAAAACAATAAATAAGTAAATATGCAAATAATGAAATAAATGAGTAAATAAATCCATAACCTCCTGCATAAATAAAACAATAAAAAAATCAACTTTCAGTTTAGCATTTTCTTATTACCCCAACATTCATGTAATTTATTTAATTATTTTCCTGCCCGTAATATTAATTATTTATATATTTATTTATGCAGGAATTTTTGGATATTATATACCTTCATTTATTTATTTGCATATTTTTATTTATTGTTTTATTTATGCAGGAATTTATGGAGTTATTTACTCATTTGCGTATTTATTTATTGTTTTTGCAGGTTTCACCCTCTATATGTATTGACAGGCTGGGCAATAAAAAAAAGATCATTCATTCATTCATTCGTTTATATATACATATATATATATATATATATATATATATATATATATATATATATACACACACACACACAGTGTTTCCTCTAGGATTTTTTCCAACTGTAGCGACAGACTCTGTTGGGCCTTTTACACAGATCTACCTACTACCTGTGGCATTATTTCAATGACAAATGTCCTGAGCGCAGTATTACAAGTCGAGACCGCATTTATGTAATACGAGCATGCGAATCTCTTTGCTTGCGCGCCGATTTCCTCTGTTCGTGCACAACTTCTTGCACGCCCCTCAAATATACGCTGCTCAAGTGCAGATTTTCTTGTGCGCTCTCAAAAAAACGCTGCTGAAGTGCGATTTAGTGCATTTATGTAACGAGTTTGTCTCCAACATTTATTAGATTTGCTATATTTATGAATGTCCCCAATAGACTTACAGAGCGGCTTTAATGCGTCCTGAAGTAAAGTAAAACGGCTATAAACTCCAGCAAGATAAAGTCATTGTATGCAGAGCCATAGACCTTTATCTATAAAGTATAATTATGGAAACTGTGTTCATCTTAACTGAAAGTTATGTCGTGTTTGCTGGCCTCACGCATCACGCACCTGTCAGTCAGCATGTCACCATGTCAGCACTACTACGGTTACAGAAAAGTTTGCGCTGTTATAATTCACTTACCTTTTAATACGTTTTGTTGCGAATATAACCCGCTAAAAATGACTGTTTTGAATGAGAAGCTGTAGCCGTGGCGGGATGCATTTTGGTGTGGCGCCCCGCCATGGAAGAATGAATGAAGCGGAAACCATGATATTGCTACGCAATCTCACGGCAATTTGTAACTTTTTGATTTAGTGGCCAATTGTATGAATTCATACGATCTAATTCGTACAAATTAGTACGATTTGCTCATCACCCAATGACGGTTGGGGTTAGGGGTGGGGTTAGGTGCCACGCCTCCTTTTTAAAATCGTACGACTGATCTCAAATTAGCCACTAAACTGACATGTAAAATACTTACGTTTCCTCGTGAGATCAGGCATATATAATATGGTATGATGCCAAAAAATAGAAAACTTAACTTTTACCATACACCACACTGCTCTCAATGCCGACTGCAGACGTCTTTGGCTAAAAGGGAGCTGAATGAAGTGACGACCTAATTAGAAATGCTCGACTCTGCAGTTCTCATGTTATATCAGGTCAGTTCACGCTATGCTGAATCATACACATTACTCGTTTTTGATTGCAGCAATGATTTTGGCAAAACAGTTACATATGGTTAATTAAACTGCGGACACTGAATGCTCAGAATGAAACGTGAAAGTGTAAGTTATTAAAGTAAAGTTGGTTTTATATTCACACATTCATTCAGTGACAACTTGTGACACACTCCCTATATTGTTTACCACGGCACTGAGTATTTGGTAACCTGCAAGTGTGACTTGAAAACAACATTAACACTGTTTATTTGACTGTGAACAATGTACTTTGATAGTCGTTGGCTGCTAATATGATTTCACTATTAAGAGTTTGCAAATAATACGTTTATGAAATTATATTATTAAGGGGAAAGTCAGAATGTGCGAATATAAAACCAACTTTAGCTCTATGTGTAAGTTTGGGCCTGCCGTACAGGTGTAGTTTGCTGTCAGAATGCAGTTTTGCTGTTGATGATTAACGTTAGCTCCGTCTTTTTTTCCTTGTCTTCGGCTAGGCAGAATCTCGGTTTTTATCACTACATAGTTTTGAATCTGGTAATCAGGGAATATTATTTCTTGCACATGACCACACAGAACACAATTGATGGCATCCAAACACTTGTAGGGCTTTAACTTCTCTCTTGTAAAATCCCTTGGAGCTTCAATGAGATTATATTTCGGGCTGGATGCTTGGTCATTTCGTTTTATTCAATATCCATTGGGAGGCTGCTATCGCAAATGGACCTGTCAGACGAACACCGCTCACTTTAACGTTAATTTTGCCGAATAACTGTGCTTATCACTGGGTGACAAGCTGTTATAATACACTGTAAGCATTATGTAAATAATATATATAATATGCAATCAATCTAACTTATCTCTAATACAACAACAAACTCTGTACTGCATCGGATGTCATTCCCTCACTGTAAATGCTAGCGCTCCCGGTTGTTTTCTGCCACCTCCCTGCGCGCGCATCCTGAATGTTTACAATTATGGTAATTGGTCTATATATATATATATATATATATATATATATATATATATATATATATATATATATATATATATATATATATATATATATATATATATATATATATATATATATATATATATATATATAAATGAATAACAAAAATAAACAACAACAAAAATTATTATTTTTTTTGTTTATTTTGTGCATATAAGACAATGATTAGTGTCTATAATTAATATAGTGATGACTGAATAAATTTTTTTTTACATTTAATGTTGAATATAACTGCTTCAGAAATTACATTATTACATTATATACATTACTACATTATTGAATATTGTTGGCTGTATGACAAATTTCTATCTCGTTTACTTATATTTTTTTAATAGTGTAAAAACGACAAACAGTGTGTTGACAGAAAACTATTTTCTGTTAGACTTATGCCTATTTTCTTCAACTGTAAAACCAAGAGAAATATTCATTCATTCATTCATTTTCCTTCGGCTTAGTCTCTATTTTAGAGGTCACCACAGCGGAATGAACCGCCAACTGTTCCAGCATATGTTTTACGAGGTGGATTCCCTTCCAGCTGCAACTCAGTACTGGGAAACAACAATACTCTCTCATTCACAGTCATACACTACGACCAATTTAGTTTATGCAATTCCGCTATAGCGCATGTCTTTGGACTGTAGGGGAAACTGAAGTACCCGGAGGAAACCCACGCGAACATGGTGAGAACATGCCAACTCCACACAGAAATGCCAACTGACCCAGCCGGGACTCGAACCAGCGACATTCTTGCTCTGAGGCCACAGTGCTAACCACTGAGCCACCGTGCCGCCCCTAAGAGAAATACAGGGTGATTTAAAAAGAATATTACAACTTTGAAAATCTGTATTTAATCAAAGAAACATGATGGAACCTTGGGTAATTAATCAATGTGAATTTTTTTTTTGTAGAAAACAAGTTCATAGATGTTCAATATGACCCTCCTCCAGACACTCGAGTGACACCATCCCGAAAGTTGTGGTATTCTTTTTGAATCACCCTGTATTTAGTGGCAAAAAAAGTATGACAATTAAAAAGTCTCCTCTTTTAAAAGTTCCCAACTTTCAAACCTAAAAGTAAATTACAAATAAATTATTAGAAAACATTTTGCAATAAAATAAGTTTCCCTATTTCAAATGTCAAGCTTAAATCAGTATATTACTTGCCATTATTAGTTCAATTCAATACTAATTTCTGAAAACTGTTTCTACATTAGTGTACACAAGAGAAAGTGTGTATGATTTTGTATAATTATATGCATGCAGATGAAATCTCCAAGCAGTGCCTGTGTCTTTCCCCACGCCAAAAGGGTTTTTCCTCTGATACATTTGTTTGTTATCTCAGGCAGGGATTTCCAGAGATTCAAAGCTGATCAAGACACAAAAGCATATAGCGGATAAAAGACACTTAGGTAATTGGTTTAGAGCCGCTCTTCAACGTGCTGAAACTCATCCTCCTTCTTCTCACTTTGTTTTCTTTTCCTATCGCCGTGACTTAACTCTGGAGATGAGAAAACTGGGTGAGGAAGCAAAAAGGGAAGACAAAGCGGGAAGGGGAAGAGGCTTTTAGGCTGAGCAGAGAGAGATCAGAAGCACTTTCTGGGCTGTAAACGGCTTCAGATCAGGCTTGGGTTTTAGCTGCATGCATGCGTTCAGGTGACGTATCATTAGCTGCATCACGTCTCACGTTAACAGCAGGATGAAGCAACAAAACGCTACAGAAATTGGAAAGCTGACATGAAATTGTGACATGCCATTTACTTTTTATACTCTGTGTACGCTCTTAAAAAGAAATCAGAGAAAAAAAGAGATTTTGCAGTGAGATTTTTGACCATTTTGAACCATTTTTTCTTACAGTGTCAAGAAAATGTTAGTGAATAAAAAGGTTTTTTTGTATAAATATGAAGTTTTGTATGTATATAAAGTTTAATTGGATGTTAAAGGCTCTTCGTGAAAGCATCAATGCCAACAAATCACTTTTATTTTCTAGTATAAATAATAAAAATCATTGAATAAATAAATAAATAAATAAATAAATAAATAAATAAAATAAATAAATAAATAAAATAAATAAATAAATAAATAAATAAATATTTATTTATTTATTTATTTATTTATTAATTCGTTGGCGGTTCATTCTGCTGTGGTGACCCCAGATTATTAAAGGGACTAAGCCGAGAAGAAAATGAATGAATGAATTTATTTATTTAGTCATTCATTTTTTTTCAGCTTAGTCCCTTTATTAATCAGGGGTTGCCACAGCAGAATGAACCACCAACTTATCCAGCACATGTTTTACGCAATGGATGCCCCTCCAGCTGCAACCCATCAATGGGAAACACCCATACACTCTTATTCACACACATACACTACAGACAATTTATCTAACTCAATTCACCTATACCACATTTATTTGGACTGTGGGGGAAACCGGAGCACCTGGAGGAAACCCACGCCAACATAGGGAGAACATGCAAACTCCACACAGAAATGCCAACTAACCCAGCCGAGGCTTGAACCAGCGACCTTCTTGCTGTGAGGTGATCGTGCTACCAACTGTGCCACCGTGACACCCTTATTTATTTATTTATTTATTTAAACAACAATTTTCTAAAGTTATTATACCATACTACTCAAGATGGAGTGAGCAAGATTATTACTATTATTCGTTCATTCATTCATTTATTCATTCATTCATTCATTTTCCTTCAGCTTAGTCTCTATTTCAGGGGTCTGCACAGCGGAATGAACCACCAACTATACCAGCATATGTTTTATGGAGCAGATGCATTTTCAGCTGCAACCCGGTATTGGGAAACACCCATACACACTCTTCAACTACGGCCAATTAAGTTTATCCAATTCCCCTATAGCGCATGTGTTTGGACTGTGGGGGAAACCAGAGGAACCCGGAGGAAACCCACGCCAACACGGGGAGAACATGTGAACTCCACACACCAATGCCAATTGGCCCAGCCGGGACTGGAACCAGTGACCTTCTTGCTGTGAGGCAACAGTGCAAACCACTGAGCCACCATGTCGCCCTGCATTACATTAATCAAAAGTAAAAAATAATGTTAATGACGTTATGATCTTAAAAAAGATCAAAGTTTTAAACTTTCTATACATCAACAAATCTTGACAAACATGCCTAGTGATTCAACAAAAAAAATGTGAAGCAGCACAAATGTTTTAGCACTGATGAAAATAATGTATTTAAATGTAATGTATTTAAAATATAACAATAATAAATGTACAAATAAGCAGATTAGAATGGCTTCTGAGGGAAAAAATGAAGAGTGAAGTAATTATGATGAAAACTCAGTTTTGCATCACAGAGATAAATACATTTTGTAATGCATTAAAATAAACTGTTAGTTAAGGCCTTAATTCAATTTTGCAGTATTATAGGCTTAAACATTTTAACAGTAAATCTTTGAGCATGTGTATTCTTACTTGAGAGACTACATGAACTACTGATTAACAATTTTTACATTTTAATAACTTTATAATTAAAAATAATTGAAAATCGTAAAAAAAAAAATGCAGTAAAAAGCATCCCAGGATGCAGCATCACAACTCATCAAGATATTTGGAATTACTCTTGATGACTTTTCTGACTAAATTGTAAAAAAATATCCATAAATTAGGTGTTTTCCATATTTTGTAATTCATGTTTTTATTTTTTTTCTCCATTTATTTCTGCTTTGGAATTGCATTATGGAAACTTGCTTTCCTCCAACAACTTTTAACCTTGAAAAGCTTGAAAGAAGTTACTTTTATTGACATTTTTAATAGTTTAAAGTGATATATTGTCTGGGTTGGTGTTATAAATTACAGTAAACTGTCAGTACATTTTCTGTTATTTTACAGACTTCTCTATTCTTACACATTATATTACTTCAAACTACTAAACTCTCAATAAAAGTCACTTTGTTAAACTTTTCAACATCAAAAGTTGACAGAGCAGAGATCAACATCCCATAATGCAATTCACAACCATAAAATTCAGCGAATCAGTTCTAAATGTTGAAAAAACAAAGGAGTTGGTGATTGACTTCAGGAAGAAACGCCCCACTTACTCCCCTGTATATATTAACAACACCGCAGTGGAGACTGTACAGCAGGTAAAAATCCTGGGGGTCCACGTTACAGAGAACTTGACTTGGTCTCTCCATACGACTTGTCTTGCAAAGAACGCACCAGCGACTGCACTTTCTGAGAAGTTTAAAAAGAGCACACCTTAGCCCATCAATCCTTACAACCTTTTACAGAGGAGCTGTTGAGAGTGTTCTCACTAATGGCAGCTCTCTTTGGTATGAGAATAGCAGTGTATCTGACAAGAACACCATTAAAAAGATAATAAAGTCAGCTGAAAGATCCGTTGGAGTCAAACTGAGATCTATCGAAGAACTGTATCAACAATGCTGTCTGTTTAGGGCAAATAGCATTTTTAAGCATCCAACCCACACTGGCCATAGTCTGCTCACACTCATGCCATCACGTATCTTAAATACTATCAAATAAGCTAGTATGTAATAATAAATCAATAAATAGTTAACTTAGAACTAGGCCCACACGGAATCTGCGAGCGCAGAATTCCGCAGATTTTCTGCAGATTTCCGCAGATTTTTAGCCCATCATTAATTCTGTTTATTTACTTAAAGTTAACTATTTACAGTTAATCTAATTGGATTTGCATTTTAAACATTAAATACAAGTTAAAAAGATATTATTTTTTATTTAACATATTAAGTTATGATACTCCCAAAGTGGGGTTTGTTTACAAACTAATTTCGAGAGGATCACGTGCTTATGATTGAACACAGCTGGTATCGCTTAACTCCGCATATTGCGCCAATCAGATGAACACAGACACGCTATAAATTACCAGAGCACTTTGTTCCAGTCATCTTCATTAGAAGAATCCCCCCCTTCCACCCCTACTCCTCCCCTTCTCCGATAGGGCGGCACAGCGGCCAGTGGGTAGCACTGTTGCCTCACAGCAAGAACGTTGCTGATCTGTTTCCCTCCGGGTCGGTTGGCGTTTCTGTGCGGAGTTTGCATGTTCTCCCCGTGTTCGCGTGGGTTTTCCCCGGGTTCTCCGGTTTCCTCCCACCGCTCAAAAACAGGCACCATAGGAAAATTGAATAATCAAAATAGCATTCTAAGGCAACTCTTAGCCAGATATATATCCAGTAGTTCACAGCAGGGGAGTTCTCGAGACCACCTGAGCTCAGACTCTCCTGTCGCCCTAACAAACGGGAGGAAGCCCCGGGCTCAAGGATATCCTGGGCTCAGGGCTCTCTCCCGGGACAGCATGCCAAACATGCTTTATTTTCAATCATCAGCTAAGTGTGAACTCTTGAAATAATTCCGCAGAAATCCACAGATTTTTACCAAAATTCTCCGCAGAAATAGCAAAAAACGTCCGCAGATTCCGTCAGGCCCTGAGAACAAAAGGTTAATATTATAACTATAATAGCAAACTCTGCAACAGTTATTTAAGTATTAATTTATTCCCTTCTGTTTTTTTTTTAATTGGGTTATATTTTATATAAGTATATTTTTATATATTTATAAAATTATAAAAGCTTGTTTATTATGTTAGTTTTTATAGTGTTTGATGGTTTTTATGTTCTTGGTGGCTCTGATGCAACGTAACTTCGTTCTGCATTACAATTTATCGTGATGTTTTGAATGACCAAAATAAAGGAAACTGAAATAAAACACTAGTGAATTACAAAATACAGAAACTGTTAATCAACAGATATTTTGTACAGTGACTTAAAATAAGCATTATTTTAAATGCTTGTAAATGCATCAAGACCAAAAAAAAAACAATATTTCTATACCAAGTGACTGAAAAAGATGTATGGGGTCAAGGAGATTGAGGGAAACACGGCAGCGTGTCTCATTCACTCTCCATATGGAAATAAGCGGTGAGAAAGGTGCTTACTGAGGACAGATAACAGCAAAGATGAGCAGCTCTGGATTAGAAACTGGAGGCGATTATGGCCAAAAGGAGGTGTGCGTGTGTGTGTTAGGAGGGGGGACCGATTCCTCTGTGCGTGTGTAAGTGTGTGTGTCTGGGCTGCTGGATATAAAAGAATATTAATCTGGGTTTAGTACGAGCAGGACCCCACAAACGGCTCAAGCAAACAGAGCTTAGAGGAGGCCAAGCCTCACAGAAAGTCCTAAATCTTCACATTAGCTCCCCACGTTTCTTCTACTGAACCCATAAGCTCTTTTTCTAAAGGACAGCACAAACAACTCGCAGCCCCCCGGCACCAGCCCTGCGCCACCCGCACCCTCGCAGACCCACCAAATCAAGACGGATTTCAGGATCCAAGATTGCTGAGAATTTATAAATCCCAGACCCAAGTGGATCGCTGGAGATTAGACGAACCCGAGGAGGCAGGGAGTCTCCAAACCGCTCCTCCCGACGGTACAGTATGTCCTACTTCTGTATCTGTCCGCCACTCAGGAGGCTGCAGACAATTTATAAAGAGAAAATCAAAGACAGGTGCTTTTAGACTAACCTACATTTTCTTGTTTTTATTGTTTTTTCAAATATTTTCCAACTAAACACATTAAACATAATGGTTTTAATAATTCATTTCTTTTGTCTTTGCCATAATGACAGAATATAAATATGTTACTAGTTATTTTACAAGATACTAGCTTGAAGTGCAATTTTAACCCCTAAAAGTAAATTAGGCAACAGTGTTTTTTCTGTGTTGGCGCAGTGGGTAGTGCTGTCGGGTGCCTCCGGGTGCTCCGGTTTCCCCCACAGTCCAAAGACATGAGGCATAGGTGAAATGGGTAAGCTAAATTGTCCGTAGTGTGTGAGTGTGTGTGAATGAGTGCGTATGGGTGTTTCCCAGTGATGGGTTGCAGCTGGAAGGGCATCCGCTGTGTAAAACATATGCTGGATAAATTGGCGGTTCATTCCGCTGTGGTGACCCTAGATTAATAAAGGGACAAAGCCGAAAATAAAATGAATGAAAGAAATTGGCCAAAGTGTATGTGTGTGAATGAGTGTGTATGGATGTTTCTCAGTGATGGGTTGCAGCTGGAAGGGCATCCGCTGCGTAAAAACATATGCTGGAATAGTTGGTGGTTCATTCCGCTGTGGCGAACCCTGATAAATAAAGGGACTAAGCCGAAGGAAAATGAATGAATGAATGAATGAAAAGTAAATAAAAGTGCACTTAAATTACTAAGTAAATTACATAAGTATAATCACATATTAGGTTTAATTCAATAAATAAACAAACAAGTTAATAAATTGGTAAATAAATGTTCTACTTGTTACATTGCATATAATTACAAATATTTATTTATAAACTTTTAATACTGTTTATGTTCATTCATTCATTTTCCTTCAGCTTAGTCTCTATTTCAGAGGTTGCCACAGCGGAATGAACCGCCAACTATTCCAGCTTATGTTTTGCCCAGAGGATGCCCTTCCAGCTGCAACGCAGTACTGGGAAACACTCATACACACTTACATCCACACACACACACACTCATACACTACGGCCAATTTAGTTTATTCTATTCCCCTATAGCGCATGTGTTTGGGCTGTGGGAGAAACCGGAGCACCCGGAGGAAACCCACGCCAACACGAGGAGAACATGCAAACTCCACACAGAAATGCCACCTAACCCAGCCGGGACTTAAACCAGTGACCTTCTTGCTGTGAGACGACAGTGCTAACCACTAAGCCACTGGGCTGCCCTACTGTTTATGTAATAATATAAAAAATATTGTTTATGTTTACATTTACCTTACTCAGACATCATTAAAATTTAGACTTAAATAAATACCTAACACATTTATTGAATTATTTAACAATTTTACTTTGTGATTGCTGTCATATTCTTAATAAAATATATATATTAAATGATTAAATATATTTTTTTGCTAAACATTCAGATAATATTTATATAGATGTATTTAACTTTAATATAATATAATATAATATAATATAATATAATATAATATAATATAATATAGGGAGGGGCAACCCAGTGGCGCAGTAGGTAGTGCTGTTGCCTCACAGCAAGAACGTCGCTGGGTCGCAGGTTCGAACCTCGGCTGGGCTGGGTCAGTTGGCGTTTCTGTGTGGAGTTTGCATGTTCTCCCTGGGTTCGCGTGGGTTTCCTCCGGGTGCTCCGGTTTCCCCCACAGTCCAAAGACATGCAGTACAGGTGAATTGGGTAAGCTAAATTGTCCATAGTGTATGAGTGTGAATGTGTGTGTGGAAGTTCCCAGAGATGGGTTGCGGCTGGAAGGGCATCCGCTGCGTAAAATCATGCTGGATAAGTTGGCGGTTCATTCCGCTGTGGCGACCCCGCAAGGGACATAGCCGACAAGAAAATGAATGAATGAATAATATAGGGAGATGTGGTGGCGCAGTGGGTAGTGCTGTCGCTTTACAGCAAGAAGGTCGCTGGTTCGAGCCTCGGCTGGGTCAGTTGATATTTTTGTGTGGAGTTTGCATGTTCTCCCCATGTTCGCGTGGGTTTCCTCCGGATGCTCCGGTTTCCCCCACAGTCCAAAGACATGCGGTATAGGTGAATTGGGTAAGCTAAAATTGTCCATAGTGAATGAGTGTGTATGTATGTTTCCCAGTGATGGATTGCAGCTGGAAGGGCATCCGCTGCGTAAAACATATGCTGGATAAGTTGGTGGTTCATTCCGCTGTGGCGACCCCTGATTATTAAAGGGACTAAGCCGAAAATAGAATGAATGAATGAATAAATAATATAGCGTGGCACGGTGGCGCGGTGGGTAGTGCTGTCATCTCACAGCAAAAAGGTTGCTGGTTCAAGCATCGGCTGGGTCAGTTGACATTTCTGTGTGGAGTTTGCATGTTCTCCTTTGGGTGCTCCGGAGTCCAAAGACATGCGCTATAGGCAGGGGCGGATCTAACTAATAAGCGAGGTAAGCGGTCGCTTAGGGCCCCAGGGAATCTGGGGGCCCCCAATAAATACTTAAAAGTATAAATTATACCTATAAACTATATAAAACATTGTTTTTTCCATATTTTTTATGGTGAGTTAAACAAATAAGATTTTAACGTAATTAAATATTATTTAATATACAATCAAATATAATATTATTTTAATAATGTACTGTTATGTAATAATAATATTAGAAAATAAAATATCCATCATGGAGTCCAGCAGTCAAATTATATATATATATATTGTTTTAGTTGTAAATTCATTTTAAGAAAACTAATCACTTAAAATGTAGAGACTGCATTCATTTAAAATGTTGAAAAGAAGATTGAGTAAGTTGGCGGTTCATTCCGCTGTGGCGACCCCTGATTAATAAAGGGACTAACCTAAAAGTAGATGAATGAATGAATCAATAATATAATATAATATAATATAATATAATATAATTTAATATAATATAATATAATATAATATAATATAATATAATATAGGGCAACCCAGTGGCGCAGTAGGTAGTGCTGTTGCCTCACAGCAAGAACGTCGCTGGGTCGCAGGTTCGAACCTCGGCTGGGCTGGGTCAGTTGGCGTTTCTGTGTGGAGTTTGCATGTTCTCCCTGGGTTCGCGTGGGTTTCCTCCGGGTGCTCCGGTTTCCCCCACAGTCCAAAGACATGCAGTACAGGTGAATTGGGTAAGCTAAATTGTCCATAGTGTATGAGTGTGAATGTGTGTGTGGAAGTTCCCAGAGATGGGTTGCGGCTGGAAGGGCATCCGCTGCGTAAAATCGTGCTGGATAAGTTGGCGGTTCATTCCGCTGTGGCGACCCCGCAAGGGACAAAGCCGACAAGAAAATGAATGAATGAATAATATAATATAATATAATATAATATAATATAATATAATATAATATAATATAATATAATATAATATAATATAATTTAATATAATATAATATAATATAATATAATATAATATAATATAATATAATATAATATAATATAATATAATATAATACAATATAATATAATATAATATAATATAATATATAGCAACTCCCTGGCAACCAACCAGTATACCGAAAGTTTTGCATAGACAAGCACTCCTACATTTTTTCCAAAGATAATGTAAAAAGTCTCCAAGTTCTGCACTGATATGAACCTAAACGGCACTGAAGTGGAAGTAGATGCAGGAGTTGCACAGCAGTCAGCAGGTAGGATGAGGTGGAGCGGAGGGATTTAACTACACATACTAAACCTTATTCTGTCACCTGCAGTTCTCCGGCGGGGTGTAAACCAGGAGAAGCTGCTGCCCTGCAGAGTTTCATTAACCTGCCTGCATGTCCCGAAAACCCTGCTTTACGCTTAATCAAACTGCAGCCGCCGCAGCACAAGGGCACATTTCCCAGCAAGCACTGCAGGCTTCTTGTGTGATGGACCCGACACAGTTTCACTCTGATGAGGGTCACCTAAAACAGCAGAGATACACGACTGCACTGTAATATTATATAAGAGAGGTCAGAGATGAATGTGTGTCAGATTCTAGTCTAATTGATGCATTCATCTTTTTTTAATGCATTGAATAGAAAATGGTGACACTTTACAATAATGATAAATTATTGAAGCAATCGGTGCTCTAGATCTGACTGTTTTAGAACGCTGAATGAATTTTTCTGGCATAGACTGAACGGCACGATTATGCATTCACAATGCTATGAGCTGTTATAGGCAACTCAGGTTCCTTCTGAAAACGTACCCCTATATACATTTCTGAAGAGCGCCAAATATTCTCAGGAGCTATGGTTTATTGCCGTTTTTGTTTTCACAAATCCACTAGAAGCCGCCGTTACGCTTTTTGAGACCTCAAATTTCTCAATCCACCAGAGGCCGCTGTCAACTGACTGACTGACTGACTGACCAATCAATCGACTGATCCACCCTCCTCCTTCCCTAAACCCAACCAATTGTGTTTTAAAAAGCACAGACTGACCTGCCCACCCACTTCTCTAAACCCAGAATGGGAATTACAGGGTATTATTACAACAATAATGTTAATAATTTAAACAATAGATATCCATTTGACCACCCCAATAACGGTTCATACCATTGTGAATTCATAATCGCACCGATCCATTTATGCAAGAAGAAAGTAATTCAATAGTCTGAAACCGGCAGATTTAGAGCACCGATAGACACCGTAAGGTGTTGAAAACATACCCCTATATACATTTCTGGTGAGCAGCAAATATGTCTCTCGGAAGTGCCATTGGCGCCTGCTGTTCTCACGTAAATCCAACAGAGGCCACTGTCGCCTGACTGACCGATCGACTGACCAACCCTCTTCTTTCCCTAAACCCAACCAATAGTGTTTTCAAAAGCACTGATTGACCTATCGACCCACTTCCCTAAACCCAGGGTGTGAATTCCAGGGGGTTTTGGGGGGGACTGACTCCCCCTAATTAATGCTTGATCCCCCTGGAGGACGTCAAAACAAGATGTATTATGGGGTTCCTTTGAATCTGAGAAAAAGTTCACTCTGATCTGTATTTTAAATTCATTCATTCATTCATTTTCTTGTCGGCTTTGTCCCTTGCGGGGTCGCCACAGCGGAATGAACCGCCAACTTATCCAGCACGATTTTACGCAGCGGATGCCCTTCCAGCCGCAACCCATCTCTGGGAACTTCCACACACACATTCACACTCATACACTATGGACAATTTAGCTTACCCAATTCACCTGTACTGCATGTCTTTGGACTGTGGGGGAAACCGGAGCACCCGGAGGAAACCCACGCGAACCCAGGGAGAACATGCAAACTCCACACAGAAACGCCAACTGACCCAGCCCAGCCGAGGTTCGAACCTACGACCCAGCGACGTTCTTGCTGTGAGGCAACAGCACTACCTACTGCGCCACTGGGTTGCCTGTATTTTAAATAATAATGTTAATAATTAAAATAATAGATATCTATTTGACCACCCCTGTAACGGTTCATACCATTGTGAATTCATAATTGCGCCGATCAGTCTATGCGAGAAAAAAGTCATTCAGCAGTCTGAAACCGGCAGATTTGGAGAACCGATAGACACTGAAGAGTTCACAAGACTGATTTCTCATAAAATAGGTGTTTGTTTTCCCGAAATGGTTTCAAAAGCAATCCAGAAAAAGAAAAGACCTTTTTTTGTACCATGTTTTCAGATGTTATCACATTCTCTGTTGTTTACTTGTTTATTTTATTTTTTGGCTTTTGTTTTTGTCGGATAAGCCGTCCATACGGAGGTAAGCAATCAGCTGGTAAGCGTGAAACGGAACGGAAACGGAATGCGTCATACCGCCCCGTAGCGTTCGTTTTAATGATGAAATGCAGCCATACGTACTTTTGGCTACATAATTCACGATCTCCATAAATGTATATAGGGCTTTTCAGAATGAGCCTATGTGGATTATAGGGGTGGTCAATTGTATATTTATATATTATCTATTATTTTAATTAATAATATAATTATTTTATATAGAGATCAGAGAAAACTTTCTCACTATTAAAAGGCTGACCCCCCATACATCTTGCTTTGACGTCCTTCAAGCATTAATTAGGGGGGTCAATTTCATGATATTTTTGGTCTGTTGCATTGGATTATTTGCATTGTTCTTTCTTGTTTTTTGCAAGCGTAACATTCTCACAAGGCACATTTTTTATGTTAACAACCAAGTGTGATTCAGTAATGCATGTTCTTGCATTTTCAGTAATGAATACAAGAAAACAGTTAGTAAAGTGATATTTTACATGTTTTAATTATTTGTTACACCTTATTCACACGTCATTAAAATTCTGACCTTAAATAAATAACTAAAACTTTTATTAATTTTCAGAATCATTCATTAATTCATAGGCGACGTGGTGGCGCAGTAGGTAGTGTTGTCGCCTCACAGCAAGAAGGTCGCTGGTTCGAGCATCGGCTGGGTCAGTTGGTATTTCTGTGTGGTAATAATGCACAGGTTAGTGTACACTCCGTCAGCTGTTTTCATTTCTGTCATCTTTGCATTTTTTGACTGTTTGGCGCCATCTTGTGTCTGAATAATGCGCAGGTTAGTGTATACTCCATTAGCTGTTTTCATTTCTGTCAGCTTTGCGTTTTTTGACTGTTTGGCACCATCTTGTGTCTGATTAATGCACAGGGTAGTGTATACTCCATCAGCTGTTTTCATTTCTGTCAGCTTTGCGTTTTGACTGTTTGGCGCCTACTTGTGTCAGAATAATGCGTAGGTTAGTGTATACTCCATCAGCTGTTTTTGCTTCTGTCTGCTCTGCGTTTAATTAAAAAATGAATAAACACATCAGAACAATATTTTGTGTGTAATTGTTATGTTTTGTTGTAAGTAGCAGTGTAATACGCAGGATAAAGTACATCCAGGATGGTTGTATTCACAGAATAAAGCCCTTCAATTTAATACAACAGTGGTCCGCTTTGCATTGGGCTGCGGATAAGGTTGGTTTTATTTTGCGATAACAACCTTCTGGATGTAGTTTATCCCTAACTAAAGAGCCTAAAGAGCCATGCTCTTGTTAACAAACCATGAGTAGTATTTCATCATTATAGTGCAGATGTTCACCAGGTCTGGTTCTGATGTTCAGGCCCTGAGGCCTACGTTTACTGATCAATATTCCTCTGACACTTCATTTAGACTGCATTAATGTGGAATTAAGAGCCATTATGGCTATTGGCAGACCTTGACAGTCCTGAAATGTGAGCAGTTAGCCAGCCTCCTGGGAACTGGCATGAATCTGAATGGACCAGAGCTTATCCAGCCCCCGCGACCAGGCTGAATAAGTGATTTGATTATTTTAGCAGCACATTTTCATTCAGCGTGGTCATCACTGTTTCAGTCTGCTAGAGGAATGTGCAGAAGAATTTATTCTGCTTTATTTCTCTCTCTCTTAAGTACAAATGAAGTGCTTTTTCAGCCACACAACAGCAGCTAATGGGTCACACAATATCTGTAGTCCTTATGGACAGCATTATACAGAAGTCAACATTTGAAGACAAGAATGAGTGTAAATAATTTTAGGACAACTTTGATGAAAGGTAATGATCCATGTCAAATGTTGACTGTATACTTTTAGTGGTGCGTATAACTTTTTTGATCCAGTTTTTACTCACTGTTTCATACATTTTTTCTTATTTCTTAGTATTATTTCTTTTAGTTTGGCTGGAATAACATTTTTAAAAACCCCTACAAAACAAACCACTGTTGTCCAATGACTTGCCTAATTACCCTAACTTGCTTAGTTAACCTAATTAACCTAGTTAAGCCTTTAAATTGCACTTTAAGCTGAATATTAGTATCTTGCAAAATAACAAATAACATATTATGTACTGTCATCATGGCAAATGCAAAAGAAATTAGTTATTAAAACTATTATAGTATGTTTAAAAACGCATTGAAAGAAATATCCCCACTAAACAGAACTTGGGAAATATTTTTAAAAGAGTTTCAATTTCACAAGAGAGCTAATAATTTTGACTTTAACTGTATTTACATATATGACATACAGTGGTGTGAAAAAGTGTTTGATAATTATTAATTGATTCATATTAAAAAAGGGACTATCAGTCCTTAAGGGCGGGACTATCAGTTCTTTAGGGTAAGGCTATCAGTCCATAAGGGTGAGGCCATCAGTCCTTAAGGGCGGGGCTATCAGTTTTTAAGGGTGGGACTATCAGTCCTTAAGAGCAGGACTATCAATCCTTAAGAGCGGGACTATCCATTCTTTAGGGTGGGACTATCAGTCCTTAAGAGCGGGACTATCAATCCTTAAGGGCGGGGCTATCAGTTCTTTAGGGTGGGGCTATTAGTCCCTAAAGGTGGGAGTATCCGTTCTTCAGGGTGGGGCCATCAGTCCTTGGGGCAGGGCTATCAGTTCTTTAGGGCGGGTTTATCAGTCCTTAAGAGCGGGACTATCAATCCTTAAGGGTGGAACTATTAGTTCTTTAGGGCGGGACTATCAGTTCTTTAGGGTGGGGCCATCAGTCCTTAAGAGAGGGGCTATCAGTTCTTTAAGTTGGGGCTACTAGTCCTTAAGGGCAGGACTATCCGTTCTTTAGGGTGAGGCCATTAGTCCTTAATGGCGGGACTATTAGTTCTTTAGGGTGGGACTATCAGTCCTTAAGAGCGAGGCTATCAGTCTATTAGGGTGGGACTATCCGTCCTCAAGAGCAAGACTATCAGTCCGTTTCTCATAGTTGCGTTGCCTTTATCCATTCATCAATCTTCTTTTATTTTGTTAGCAAAGCCCATCATCCAAAAATCCAATCGGTTCCCAAAGAACAAAATCATCCACCGCCCTACAATTGTCTTTTTTCAGGACTGTTTTAAGTGGATGTACGTCACAGCAGAGGAAAAAAGCACAATCATAACTTTCACCAAGATGTGCATAAATTTAGAAAATCGCATTAAACTTATGTGCACAACTGAGTAGGATAAATTTCTTATTCAATAAGAAAAAAATGTGCATAAACTACGATGGAAACACATTTTCAGAATAAACTCCAGCATGCGCATCAAAAAATGTCACGTGACTATGTTTTAACAGATCATGTGATCACAAAAATGGGCATAATGGGACGCCATTAATGGACAAACCAGAGGATGGACCACATTGTCAAACATCAGAATTGTTTAATAAAATATAATCCCTCAGCCAAAGTCATCACAGTGATTCGGTATTATTATTATTATTATTATTATAATGTTATTATCTCCAAAACTGTCTTGAGCATCTGCACTCCTAAAAAGCATCTCACGACTCAAAAAGCCACTGTACGTTCATTGTGTTTCGACTTCTGAGGTGCAAGTAATTTCTTAATAAGAAAAAAGGCCCACAGTGGCTTCTCCTACTGCAGAAATCTACATTTTTTTGTTTGATAGCCAGTTTATCAGTTTATCAGTGATAATTTAATTCTCTTTGGCTTGGAAACACTGCTTTATTTGCAAATATTTTATGCAATATTCCAGTTGTGTGCATAAGTCTAATTCACATCTCTGGATGGAAAACATAGCCTGATAGTTTGGCTTAACCCTGTTTTCTTGCCTCAGTACGACTCCTTCTGACTCGGCAATTCATGCAGCGTCTCCAATCACACAGTAATTGGGATTAAATAAACAAACACTATATGCAACAGCAAAAGCACCTTATATAGCCTATCTATGCCACAAATGTTGCCAGTATAAAAACATCTCACCACCCCATGCAAAAGCCAAACACAGGAGCAACCCAATAATCACATCACAGCTATCAGATGTAAATATACTGTACAAAATGACCCTGTTGGCCTTCACATGTGTGTGTGTGTTATAAATGCAGTGTTTGGCTCCTCCTCGGTGACCAGGAGAGTGAGAGGCACACCGATACTCCTTAAGGAGCTTTGCTTGGGAGGAAACCTAATCTTCTTTTTTAACGCCGTCCCAAAGCTCCTCGCAGACTCTGAAAAGAAGGAGGCGGAGCGGCGTGCTGAGTATCTCTGTCCCCGCGAGACGGCGTCGCACTGGCGATCAAACTCCGGGGAATTAAACGCTCCGAACACAGGGGTAAATCCCTCAGTTCTGCCCCGGCAGCGCCTCCTACAGGGTGGGCATTCATTCAGCTCTCGCTTTTGATTTATAAACAGCTACACTGTATAAAAAAAGTATTGAATGACACAAAGATTAGTAGAGATTTACAAGAAAATTGCCATTTTTACTTGTTACGTGCCATTACTTTATTGTTAATTGTGAAAATAAATACATTTTAGGTGAAAATTTGTTCGATTTCTTTCCCAAAAAACATTGTGAGTAAATTAATAAAAAAAAAAATGTAAAAAAAAAAATAAATAAATTCTTCAAAAAAAAAAAAACTGTTCTGTCTGGTTCTCAAATCTGATTGGCTGATAGCCGTGAGATATTAAAGTAATATTAGCACTCGTACAGCCTCTTCACCCTTGTGTATTACTCCGCCCACACGAGGACTACAGTTTGACAAATATTGTGCCCTAAATTATGCAGTTTATCTATAAGGATAGTGCCTATTTTAAATATTCATAATTTCAGAGATTCAGCGCATTGGTGGCCATCAGCCTGTCATTGAGCAGACCACAGACGGTTGACGTTTAGTCACCAGATGGCGACAGAGAGCGCTTAATAAGCCCTTAGGGAAGAAAAACGAAATTTATTCAGTGCACGTTTCAAACTACAGCTGAACAAACCATTACAGAACAGGTAAGTGACATTCTAAGTTAATCTCTCTCTCTTTTTTGTAGGGCTGTTTTTACCATAGTAATCTGGTAGTGTTTGCTTTGCTCTGGTTTTTTCGGGGTTAATTATTGTGATCTCCCAATTGCAACAAAGAAATACTGGCTAATGTCTGTAGACTGATGGCATTTCATGTCGTTCAGCCTTATAATCTTGAAATGCAAGCAAAATCTTCAAACACTAGCTCTAAAGTGACGTTGGTGAATTAGTAACGGTTTCTGCTGTTCTGACATCAGTTGCAGATGTGTATAAATGGTGAAAAAAAGTAGTTCCTCATACAAAAGGGTTTTTGAGACTCTCAGTGTTTGATTTTCTGTTTATATACACAGTTATGCCATCGTACTGTTGTATAAATTCAATATCACACTCGTAGCAGTGCGATGTGGCTGTATATCGTCATCTGTGAGACACTAAGGCATTTGGCTTGCGTCCTCAAGTCAACGCATGCCTCTCACCAGTGCCGATATACAGCCATATGTCACTGCTACTTGTGTGATATTGCTCATATATATATGATGTTGATGCTGAAACCATTTTACATTATATTGCAACAGAGAATGGTTACATTAAATTGAATAAATTGTTTTTAATTTTAGGATCATAAATTTTGTCTTTATAATCTTGGGTCCAGTCTTAAGAATGTCAGCGTGAAAAAGAACCACATTTTAAGTTTGAAAATACACTATGACTAGTGTTGTGATGATTACCATTTTAAAAGCTAACCACTATAAATTTCCTGACAATAAGTGTTACTGTTTAAATTTTTCATTATCATTAAAACCATGATTGCTTATTGCAATTTTCATAACTCTTAATAGCTGCAAGGTAAATGCATGTTTATATAGACATTTTCATGAAGCACCTTCATGCAATATTCTGAAAAAACAACATTAACACAGATCTCTGTGAGGTAGTTCTAAAAATGTACCCCTATATACATTTCTGGAGAGCTATATTTGTCCCAGGAGCAACGTTTTTTTGCAGTTTTTGTTGTGTACGCTTTTTCAGATCTCAAATTTCTCTCGCGAGTGCCATTCGCACCTGCTGCTCTTGCGTAAATCCACCAGAGGCCGCTGTCTACTGAATGACTGACTGACTGACTGATCGACTGACTCACCCTCCTCCTTCCCTAAACCCAACCAGTAGTGTTTTCAAAAGCACCGATAGATCTGAACAGCGACAAAGCCGTCCATACGGAGGTAAGCGGTCAGCTAGTAAGCGTGAAAAGGAAAGGCATCATACCGCCCCGTATCGTTTAAAAGACTAAATGCAGCCATACTTACTTCTGGCTACATAATTTGCGATCTCCAGAAATGTATATAGGGCTACGTTTTCAGAATGAGCCTGTGTTTGCTTGTGCCTGCTTCTTCCTGCAACAAATCCAAATTCCAGGGATTCAATTTTTCTTTATTTTTTTATCAGAAAATTGCATAAAGCTGCCAATTTTAGTTGTTTGTTCATTTTCACTTACAAAATTTACAAAAGTGGAATAAGTGTGTGTAACGTATATATTTTTGAACATTTTTAAATAATTTAGTAACACTTTACTTGAAGAAGTGTTCATAAGACTGTCATTAAACCTTTATAGACACAACATGACACATCAGGAATGTGACTGAGATTATATGCATGCTTATGACAACTGTCATTAAGTGTCATTCGCTCAGTTATGACACTTTAAATCCAAAAATGACACGGTTTGTTATGACAACTGTACATAAACAAATACAGCACAACTTGTTTTTGCCTTTGTCATGACAACTTGACATTACCAAGACAACAAAACTTGTCATAAATCTGTCATAAACATGATGAAGCCATTATAAATGTGTTATGAATGTTATAACAGCATCATTAATATTTTTTTGGGGAAACACTTTATTTTGATGCTCCATTTGAGTATTAGTAGACTTTCTGCTTAATATCTGTTGATGCTGCTCCTTTAGCTGACTATAAGAAACTTTGCAAGTACATGTCAACTTACACTAACCCCAACCTAACAGTCTACTTATAATGCAATGAGAATTAGTTGGCATGTAGATGCAATGTAACTTAAATTCAACAGACGGACCATCAAAACAAAGTGTGACCTTTTTTGACCTCAACTACAGAGGTACAAGCTGAATTTGTCATTAAAATGCTATTAAATATTAATGACGCTCTCAATAATGATTTGACAGATTAATAACTCTTTTAATGAGACATTTTAATGACAAATACAGTTTGTTCCACTGAAAATGTGATCAGAAATATATTCATGACACATTTATAATGAAAATCATGTTTATGACAGATTTATGACAAGCTATGTTGTCTTGGTAATGTCAAGTTGTTATGATAAAGACAAAAACAAGTTGTGATGTATATGTTTATGTCAAGTTGTCATAACAAACCATGTAAACTTTGCATTTAAAACTGAGCAAATGACACCTAATAACACTTGTCAAACATGTCATGTCATGATTATAAAGGTTTCATGACAGTTTTATGAACACCATGTAATTTTAACTTGTAATTTTAATGATAACTTTGGTCAGTACAAATCATGATATGAACTACTGTTACATCTGTAAATAGGACAGCCTTTAATCATAGATAATCATATGGTTTAAGTAGTTTTCAGAAATATTTTGAATGGAAAAACATAAATATACAAAAAAAAAATGCTGGAGGCCACACGTACACAAAGACTCACTTGCTCTGTACAAGAGGTCACGGTAAATATTAACTCTGACAGAGACGTGCGAAAATCACAGCCGGTTTTATGGGATGAAGGTGTGAGAGATTACAGATCCAGAGATTCCTGTGAGGAAAGAAAACTGACATAATGCTTCATCTCAAACGCCAGGACCGACTTTCTGACCCTCTTCCAAACACAAACCCTGACTCTTGTGTACTCTTTACAGCTCTTAAAGTCACCACAGTCATGTTAGTTCTTCTGCTAAACATGCTGTGGACACTCTGAACATACAGAGCAGTGCTTTTTGACCACACAACATTTCTGGGCTGCAGATTAAAGTGAGTGTCCTTCTGTCATGTCTGTGTGAAGGAGAGCGAGAGCGTGTTTGGATGAAGCCAGCGGAGGTCAAAGTGAAGGCAAACTGCAGGTATTTTTAATAAGCGTGTGACATTCTGACAGGACCCTGATAATACAGTCCTCACACTAGCTTAAGACAGAGAGGAAGTATATAAGGAATTTAAAACCAATAGCATGAACCCAGAGAAACAGCTCTGACAGATCTGACACAATATCAACACAAATCGCCATCAAACGCAATGCTTTATATGAAAAATGTGTTTTAACAAGCAGAAGGGTGTTTACTGACCATCTAATGCATACAAATATGGATATATATATATATATATATATATATATATATATATATATATATATATATATATATATATATATATATATATATATATATATATATATATATATATATATATATATACACTGTAAAAAAAAACCCTAATTTTACAGAAAATATCTCTAAATTTTTTACAGTAATTTTTTGTCATTTTAAATTATATTCAAAACTTAGTAAAATGACAAACAATCTCTCTAAATTAACAGTTTGACTTTCATTTTAGGTACTTTATCATTAAAGACAAATTACTGACATTTTTGTTTTTTATACAGGGAAATTACACTATTATTTATACAGTATTTTTTCTGTTATTTTAAATTATATTCAAAAGTCCGTAAAAATTACAAACAATATCTGTAAATTAACAGCTTGACTGTTATTTTATGTATTATACAATTAATGACAAATTACAGCAATTTGTCTGTTTTATACAATTAAATTGCCGTATTATTTAAACACTGTTTTTTCCTGTTTTTTGAAGTACATTTAAAATTACGTAAAATTAAAGTAATAAATTGTAATTGTAAAAAAAAAAAAAATCGTAAAAAAAAGGTAAATTACTGGCAGCTATGGCTGCCAAACAAAAACCATAAAATTACGGTAAAATTTCTTTTGTTGAAGTAAAGTGCAAAAATAATAAATCTACAGATATTTTCATTAAAAGGTTTACAGAAAAACACTGTTATTTTACAGACTTCTCCTAGATTATTAGGATAAAATCCATTTAATAAAGTTACACAATAAGAGTTTTACAGAGAAACACTGTTATTTTACAGACTTTTCCTAGATTATTATTATCAAATCCATTTAATAAAGTTACACAATAAGACTTTTACAGAGAAACACTGTTATTTTACAGACTTTTCCTAGATTATTATTATCAAATCCATTTAATAAAGTTACACAATAAGAGTTTTACAGAGAAACACGGTTATTTTACAGACTTTTCATAGATTATTATGATCGAACACCATTAATAAAGTGACTGCACTAAAAGTTTAAGAGAAAACAATGTTATTTAAAAGAATTTTTCCTAAATCATTACGATTAAACACCTTTAATAAAATGCCAAGACATACTCAAGGTCGTAATTTAACGGTTTTATTTTGGATCAAAAAAGTCTGGAAAAAACAAGATACAAGATACAACTGGTTAAAATTCTCACAACTTTAAAATTAAAGTGGTTACATTTTATTGAATAGTATTTATGTAAAACATGTTGAGATTTAAGTTATATGGAATGACTCAGTTCCAAATCTTAAATGAAACTGTAATGGGAAGGGGACGCTGACAAAGGAGTGCGGATCCAAATGCAAGTTTATTACACAGAGATGGTCAGGCAAGCAACGGTCAACAGAGGAGCAAACAGATGTATGCAGGGAATCCAGAGTCATGGTCAAATAACAGGCAAATGGTCAGTCCCAGCAGCAAACAACAACAACATAAACAATTAACAAGCAAAGCAAGAGAAACGCGTCATAATGTTCACAGTAACAGTATAACAAGCCTTAGCAATTAGTGCGTGCATCTGTGCTGCTTTTAAAGTCCATGTAATCAGTTCATAACGATCCTCCGACTGTGTGTATGTGTGTGCAAATAGTGGGTGTGAAACAGTGAAAATCAAGTAGCTGTATACGTTTTCAGTATATCTTAAGTTTATCATAATCCTATAGTCTGAGAATTTCATGAAACTGTTGTGCTGTTTACTGTAGTAGTATAAATGTTCCTGTCACAATCATCAGCAATTTAATCCTTGTAGATCGCTGGTAAACACGCAGATCACCATAGAACTACAAATCCGCCATTATATGGACTACAGATCCAGTCAGGCAATGCTCACATGCACCTGTTCCAGATTCCACTGATTGCGCACACACACACAGTCGGAGGATCGTTATGAACTGATTACATGGACTTTAAAAGCAGCACAGACGCACGCACTAATTGCTAAGGCTTGTTATACTGTTACTGTGAACATTATGACGCGTTTCTCTTGCTTTGCTTGTTAATTGTTTATGTTGTTGTTGTTTGCTGCTGGGACTGACCATTTGCCTGTTATTTGACCATGACTCTGGATTGCCTGCATACATCTGTTTGCTCCTCTGTTGACCGTTGCTTGCCTGACCATCTCTGTGTAATAAACTTGCATTTGGATCTGCACTCCTTTGTCAGCATCCCCTTCACATTACAGTTTCATTTAAGATTTGGAACTGAGTCATTCCATATAACTTAAATCTCAACATGTTTTACATAAATACTATTCAATAAAATGTAACCACTTTAATTTTAAAGTTGTGAGAATTTTAACCAGTTGTATCTTGTATCTTGTTTTTTCCAGACTTTTTTGATCCAAAATAAAACTGTTAAATTACGATCTTGAGCATGTCTTGGCATTTTATTAAAGGTGTTTAATCGTAATGATTTAGGGAAAATTCTTTTAAATAACATTGTTTTCTCTTAAACTTTTAGTGCAGTCACTTTATTGATGGTGTTCGATCATAATAATCTATGAAAAGTCTGTAAAATAACCGTGTTTCTCTGTAAAACTCTTATTGTGTAACATTATTAAATGGATTTGATCATAATAATCTATGAAAAGTTTGTAAAATAATATTGTTTCTCTGTAAAACTCTTATTGTGTAACTTTATTAAATGGATTTGATCGTAATAATCTAGGAGGAGTCTGTAAAATAACAGTGTTTCTCTGTAAAACTCTTATTTTGTAACTTTATTAAATGGATTTGATAATAATAATCTAGGAAAAGTCTGTAAAATAACAGTGTTTCTCTGTAAAACTCTTATTGTGTAACTTTATTAAATGGATTTGATAATAATAATCTAGGAAAAGTCTGTAAAATAACAGTGTTTCTCTGTAAAACTCTTATTGTGTAACTTTATTAAATGGATTTGATCATAATAATCTATGAAAAGTTTGTAAAATAACAGTGTTTCTCTGTAAAACTCTTATTGTGTAACTTTATTAAATGGATTTGATCGTAATAATCTAGGAGGAGTCTGTAAAATAACAGTGTTTCTCTGTAAAACTCTTATTTTGTAACTTTATTAAATGGATTTGATAATAATAATCTAGGAAAAGTCTGTAAAATAACAGTGTTTCTCTGTAAAACTCTTATTGTGTAACATTATTAAATGGATTTGATCATAATAATCTAGGAAAAGTCTGTAAAATAACAGTGTTTCTCTGTAAAACTCTTATTGTGTAACTTTATTAAATGGATTTGATCGTAATAATCTAGGAAAAGTCTGTAAAATAACAGTGTTTCTCTGTAAAACTCTTATTGTGTAACTTTATTAAATGGATTTGATCGTAATAATCTAGGAGGAGTCTGTAAAATAACAGTGTTTCTCTGTAAAACTCTTATTTTGTAACTTTATTGAATGTATTTGATCATAATAATCTAGGAAAAGTCTGTAAAATAACAGTGTTTTTCTGCAAACATTTTAATGAAAATATCTGTAGATTTATTATTTTTGCACTTTATTTCAACAAAAGAAATTTTACCGTAATTTTATGGTTTTTGTTTGGCAGCCGTAGCTGCCAGTCATTTACCTTTTTTTTACGATTTTTTTTTTTACAGTGTATATATATATATATTAGGGATGCAACAATACAGTAAGCTTACGGTTCAATACATACCTCTGTTTTTTAACAAGGTTTTCGGTTCGGTTCTGATGGCTTAACACATAAGTGTTTTTTTTTTATTGTTATTCTATGTTTAGGCAATAGGAACAGTAAGAAAGAGAAAAAAATAAAAACGATTTATTGCAATACGCCTTTATTTTACTTCAAAGCCAAGAAAAGTACACTAGTTCCTAGTGTATTGTATAATAAAAAATAACACTGAAATCTCACAGCTGCTGGTAGCCTATGTACAAACTGGGCAACACATAAATTCCTACATTTTAAAAATAAACATGCATGTGAAATTAATGAACATAAATTGACCATTTCAAAAAAACACATTTGTACTTCAGTAAATATAAATAAACCATCTTAATTAAACTTAACACTGCCTTTGTTATTTTTATATGTCTTTCGGAACCAGTTGGATATGTTTGCTGGGAGGATTCAGTGAGGGATTGCTGTTTTATGGAGGACTTATTACCTTCTCTGCTATTCTGCCTTCAGACAGTATTACTGCTGGGTGATGGCGCCGCAGATGTGCAGTCATGTTGGAAGTGTTTATGTTCGATTAGTCTATACGTGTAATTGAAATGTCCCAACACCGCGGATTTGAAAGACATCGGCGCTTCCTTACTTCACTGCCGCTCGCCATGTTAAAGTGTGGAATGATGGTGGAGCGCCCCCTAACTTTAGAGCATAGTGATTGAATATTTACTCGCGGGGAGGAGTTTACTCATCTCAGCTCGTAGACTTACAGGCACACACAAACAGTCTATTCTAAGAGAAATAAAACACACAGAAATTATTTAAATGTAAAACCGGAAAAAACGCAATTCACAAGCGCGTATTGAACCGTGGATGTCGTACCGAACGGTTCAATATTGTATTAAGAATTGTGGCATCTCTAATATATATATATATATATATATATATATATATATATATATATATATATATATATATATATATATATATATATATATATATATATATATATATATATATATATATATATATATACACACACACACACAGACACAACAGTTCTGTCTGGTTCTTAAATCTGATTAACTGATAGCCGTGCAATATTCTCCCAGTAACTGCACACGTAACTCCTCTTCACCCTTCACCCTTGTGTATTACTCCACCCACATACAGCAACAAGCAGAGGACACTCTACAGTTTGACAAATACTGCTGCTGATAGACAACATAATGTACTTTTGAGTTTTTTTAGTTGAGAACGTAGTTGTTTAGATTGCAATTATGCACTTTATTTATAAGTATAGTGCCTATTTTAAAATATTTATATTTTCTGAGAGATGCGTCGGCGGCCATTAGCTTGTCATACTGAGCAGACCAAAGACGGTTGACATTGTCTATCCACAAGATGGTGACAGGACCGCATAATAAGCCCTCAGAAGATTAAAACAGCGTAATTTCAAATTACAGCTGAGCAAATCATTATTAAACAGGTAAGTGATGTTCTAAGTCCATCTCTCTCTTCTGTATGTTGTAGTGCTGAATTCATACCATATAATTCTAGTGTATTAAGTGTGAGATGGGACCCGCATATCAGGAATGTGTTTTGTCTTGGCAGAAAGAAAGAAGAAATGCCCGTATGTGTTTAGCGTTTTTCCTTATCGCAAACACAACAGCTATCTGGTAGTGATTGTGCTGCTTTTTTGGGGGTTAATTATTGTGATATCCCGATTGCAACAAAGAAATACTGTGGACTGTAATATATATATATATATAATTGTTGTGTTGTTGTATTACAAGTTTATCTTTTACTTTTTTTATTATTATTTTTACTATTTACTGTTGATAACAGTCATTACCTTCCTTTCTTTAGTGAATATTGCAGGTTAAGGTTTGGTCCATTCATGTTTCCTCTCCATCGCCTGCATAAGAAGAAGAAAAAATGACAAATTAATTATTATCTTTACAAAAAAAAGCTTTATCAGATGTATTAAATTAATTAGTCCCCATTAGGGAGTCTCACAGCTGTGACTGTAATGAAGAGGTGGATTATTAAGTTCATCAATGAGCTCTAATAGCTCCCGATGTGAAGCAAAGGGTGTGTGCGTTTCTCATATATACATACATACATTATTCTTGAGAAGACTTAGACACAGTTGTCATGAACCAAAAGTAAAATACTCATACTGTACAGTGAGAGGCCCGGGATTCTATTTTGGGGGAATAATAGTATTTTTCTCTCTCTGCCGGAGCCTTTCATGTCATTTAGAGAGGTGTTTAATAAGGACGGGCACTAAGAGGATTATGATCCCATTTGGCCATGGCCCCGTTGAGACGGGGGGGTTTGTGGGGGGCATCCTTCTCACTGTCAAAACTCATTTCCCTCATAAATGATCAGCAAGATGACAATCCTGTATTCTGGAACTGAACTGAAGCCTCGTCTGTTGGCTGGGTTAATGAAGAGCGAGGCGTCATGGACGAGAGCTGAACTCTGCTCTTTTCTGGAGATAAAACACTTCAAAATAAAGGTTTCATAGGGGAGTTTTTACAGCGAGGCCAAAAACATTATAGGTCACTCATAGAGATCTTAAAGCAAGAGACTGCAGTGCTGTCCAATGAATTATAGTGATAATCACATTCAAAATAAAAGTTCATATTTACTAAATGCGGGTGGTTAGCACTGTTGCCTCACAGTATGAAGGTCACTGGTTCGAGTCCCGGTTGGGTCAGTTGGTGTTTCTGTGTGGAGTTATGTTCTCCCTGTGTTGGCGTGGGTTTCCTCTGGGTGCTCCGGTTTCCCTCACAGTGCAAATAAATGCGCTATAGGTGAATTGAATAAAATTAAATTGGCTGTAGTGTGTGCGTGTGAATTAGTGTGTATGGATGTTTCCCAGTAATGGGTTGCGGCTGGTAGGACATCCGCTGTGTAAAACATACGCTGGAATAGTTGGCAGTTCATTCCGCTGTGGCAACTCCTGATGAACATAGGGACTAAGCCAAAGGAAAATGAATGAATGATGGATTTACTAAATATATATATATATATATATATGTGTGTGTACAGTGTATATTTTATTTCATATAATTTTTTTATATAATTAAGAGAATTATGTACAAAAAAATGACAAAATCCCAGATTTTTTCCAAAGCAAGCTCCTTAAAGTTGTGTTGTTGCATTATAAGTTTACTTACAAATTGTTTAAATGTGTTATTTAATTAAATATGCACTAATTTGCATACAATTTTAGCACTTAAATCTTGAATTTCAACACTCAAGTTCTATTCAAAGTTCTTGTCTATTTTTTTAAACTACATATTAGTGTTAGAGAATTTAATATTATCATTTAATAATTTATATACAATTCATATTCAATACTGCAGACAGTAGGCATGGGACGATAACCGTTTTCAAGGTATACCGCGGTTTGGAAAAGTCAAGGTTTTAATACCGTCAAAATTTTCTGTAATATCGTTCCTAAGGTTTGTGTAAGATTTTTTTTATTTACATTTTTTTGTTTTGTTTTTTAGGACAACAGTATCTCCAGCAGAGAAAAAATATCCAAAGATGCCGTTTTAAATTGTAAAGAAATCTGTGTTTTTGAAACTAATGAAGACGGCAAAGTCAATGATTCATTCGAATTATTTAGCCTGACATGTTTACTGCTCGAAAATAATATAAATCTTTCAAAAAATAAAATCTATTGTTTTCAAAGGGGAAAATGTTTTTTGTTTTTTACCTAGAATATACAGTATTTTAGAGCAGTAATCACAATACCGTGATACCGTGAAACCATGATATTTTTATCCAAGGTGATCATACCGTCAGAATCTTATACCGGCCCATGCCTAGCAGACAGGCATGAATAATACACTTTGTACTGTTTTGTATACTTGTAAAATAATACAATATATGACCCCGGATCCAAAAACAGTCAGAGGTGTACAATTATGGAAATTGAGAAGTATGATCTGTGTAAAAACATATGCTGGAATAGTTGGCAGTTAATTCCGCTGTGGCGACCCCTGATAGATAAGGGGCTAAGCCGAAGGAAAATGAATAAATGATTGAATTCAGATAGTATTGCTTTTGCCCCAAAAAAGAAGACTGTGATAAAGTTCTGAGTTCTGAAGTTCTTAGATAAAGACAGCAAAAAATAAAAATAATGAAAATAAATATACAAAGGATGCATATTAGGACTGTTGGGCCTCATGTGAATGAACATTAAATAGTGTGCCAACAATTCACTTTTGAACTTGAAAGCTGCCAAAATGCACTTGCCACTTTCTATGCACAATATTTTATTTTACCATTCTCATAATGATTATTGTTGTTATTTTTTACTTATTTTTTTATGTGTTTTATTGTTTTATTACTTATTCCTTTTTGCTACTATCATTGTTGTGTTGGTTGACAAGACTTGCACTGAAAAGAAGGGCAAACACAAACTTTGTTATATTTTCAACCCAGGCTCATTCTGAAAACGTACCGCTATAAATATTTCTGGAGAGTGCTAAATACATCCCAGGAGGTACGTTTTTTTGCAGTTTTTGTTTTTACACCAGAGGCTGCTGTGTAAACTTTTTCACATCCCAAATTTCTCTCGCGAGTGCTATTCGCGCCTGCTGTTCTCACGTAAATCCACCAGGGGCCGCTGTTGACTGACTGACTGAATGACTGACCAACTGACTGACCCACCCTCCTCCTTCCATAAATCCAACCAGTAGTGTTTTCAAAAGCACTGACTGACCCG
Source organism: Danio kyathit (assembly GCA_903798195.1). NCBI lineage: Eukaryota > Metazoa > Chordata > Actinopteri > Cypriniformes > Danionidae > Danio > Danio kyathit. The sequence continues at coordinate 5,892,167 of LR812524.1, read as the reverse complement.
CACACCCACTTCCCTAAACCCAACCAACAGTTTTACAAAGCAATCGAAAAAAAGAAAAGCCCTCGCCTGATTTTTACCATGTTTTTAGATTTTTTCCACATTCTAACCCTGTTATTTACTTCATTCATTCATTCATTTTCTTTTCGACTTAGTCCCTTTATTAATCCGGGGTTGCCACAGCGGAATGAACCGCCAACTTATCCAGCACATGTTTTACGCAGTGGATGCCCTTCCAGCCACAACCCATTTCTGGGAAGCATCCACACACACTCATTCACACTCATACACTACAGACAATTTAGTCTACCCAATTCACCTGTACCACATGTCTTTGGACTGTGGGGGAAACCAGAGCACCTGGAGGAAACCCACGCGAACGCAGGGAGAACATGCAAACTCCACACAGAAACGCCAACTGACCCAGCTCAGGCTCAAACCAGCGACCTTCTTGCTGTGAGGCAACAGCACTACCTACTGTGCCACTGTGTCACCCTGTTTTACTTGTTTATTTTATTTTTTGGCTTCTGTTTTTGTCTTACCCGCTTTCTGGAACCTGTAAAAAGGAACGGCGTCATACCGCCCCGTAGCATTCGTTTTAAAGACGAAATGCACCAATACAGTACGTACTTCTGGGTACATAATTTGCAATCTCCAGAAATGTATATAGGGCTATGGTTTTTTAGAATGAGCCTATGTTGTATGTTTTCTACAATGTCAATGAAGACTCTAATAAAGATTCTAATGGTTGTAATGCTTATATGGGCCCCCAAATCACTAAATCTGCCCCTGGTTGGGATGTTGTTCATCAGCTTTCCTTATTCTGGCCTACACTCAAAAAATGACCCTTGCTGTCTGTTCAAACTACTTATTTAAAATGAGCTGAATCAACATAATTTTTGATGGGTTTTTTTGGGACAACTTTTTTTTTTTTTAAGCTCAATCCACTTAAATTTGTAAAAACAATTAAGTTAACAAGTAGTTTTGTGTTGGGACAGCATGAAGGAATTGTGTGGAACTAAGCATTTTTTACAGCGTACACTCAAGAAAATAATGGTTGATGTTTGTTCAAACTACTTATTTAAGAGGAGCTAAAACAGCACAATTCCTGAATTTTTTGGGACAACTTAAAAGTTTTATGCTCAAGCTACTTAAATTTGTAAAATCTAATACGTTAACTTAATTCCTCGCAGCAAGAAAGTCGCTGGTTCGAGTCCCAGCTGGACCAGTCGGCATTTCTGTGTGGAGTTTGCATGTTCTGCCCGTCTTGGCGTGCGTTTCCTCCGGGTGCTCCGGTTTCCTCCACAGTCCAAAGACATGCGCTATAGGTGAATTGAATAAACTAAATTGTCTGTAGTGTGTGTGTGTGAATGAGTGTGTATGGGTGTTTCCAAGTATTGGGTTGCAGCTGGAAGGGCATCCGCTGTATAAAACATATGCTAGATAAGTTGGCGGTCATTCCGCTGTGGCGACCCTTGATGAATAAAAGGACTAACCCGAAGGAAAATGAATGAATGAATGAATGAATGAGTGGAGTTTAATATTAAACTAATTTCGAGAGAAGCGCGCGCTCATGATTGACTCAGCTGGCTCACAGCTAATCATGATCCTCCAATCAAAGGATCCCAAAGTTCCTATATATTCAGACTCATCTCATTCTTACAACTATCTTGGTTTGGAAGAAACCCACCTCCTCCCCTTCTTCCACCTTTTATCCAGATGGGTGGCAAGGTGGCCATTCCAACGGCTCTGGCTCCTTGCCGAGCCATCTGGTGGTTCTGTGTCGAGTTTGCACGTTCTCCCCGGGTTCCCCGGTTTTCTCCTAATGTCCAAAGTTGATCCATATCTAAACAAAATAAATCTAAACACCCCCTTTTTTAGTCGTCTTGCTCTCGGGAAGTTCACCTTAGCCTCAGCCGCGGGGGAGTTCTGAGATCGTCCTGAACTCAATCTCCCCTCGCCCCGCAAAGGGAGGGAGCCCTGGACTCGAGGATCCCTTGAGCTCAGGGCTCTCTCTCCCGGGACAGCATGCCAAACAAGCTTCTTAAATTATGAGCTGAGCGTGAACTCTTGAAATGAATGTTCAAGCCACTTAAATTTGTAAAATCTAATAAGTTAAATGAATTCCTTCATGTTGTCCAGACACAAATCATTTGTTTGGAATCCAGCATTTTTTTAAGTGTAACATGTTTCAGCATTTAATCATCAATTTAATTCACTTTGCCTTTGTCTGACCAGTGGTAAAGCAGAATCTGGATTATTCCTTAATTATACCAAATCATGCAAGACTGTATTATTCCCGCCTGCCCCGTGTCATTGCCCTCATGATATCTTTGCCTCTTGCTTTCTTAAGAAAAGCCTGCAGGCTTCATTTCTCCCAGCATGTTGGCTGGCGTCCCTATTCTAGCCCTCCCTCCCTCTCTAGTGCTCTTCTTATTTCTGCTCGCTCTGGCTATTAAACGCATCTTCAATTCAGCAACTTTGAAGTGGCACTCCAGGAAAATGCACTCAATCAATTATAAATGAAATAATCTGCTTATAATATTAGAGATTTTAAAAGTGTAAGAAATACCGCCAGATTAAGGAACCCAAATCAGTTTTAACAGTATCTAAAGTGACAGCAGGAGAATCATGGGAAGGAATGGGGAGAAAGTTAAAATGATTATGTAGATCTGTGTCACGGGCGAATGTTTCTGCAAATCCCTGCAGGATCTCGCAGCGCAGTGGAAACAGATTATTCCCAGCCTTATTTTAAAAGCTGTGGCGCTTTATTTTTTTCAAGATGGGAAACATTTATATAAATTTACACATACATTTATTGCCCTTGCTATATATTCTCTCTGTTTGATTCAATGTCTTCCTCTGTGAATTTCTTAATTTGCAGCAAAGATTAAAACAATCATCTTTTTTGCCTGAAATGTTAAAATATAGCTTTTTAATTTGCTTTCTTTTAATATCGGATTATTGAATGACTTATAGCTGTTAAAAAAGAAGTGAAATGTTTTATTTAAAGGGTACCTATTATGCCTCTTTTTACAAGATGTAAAATAAGTCTCTGATGTCCCTAGAGTGTGTGTGTGATGTTTCAGCTCAAAATATTACACAAATAATATTTTATAACTCTCTAAAACTGCTCCTTAGGCCCTTTAGATCCTAATTGTGCCGTTTTGGTGACTGTCGCTTTAAATTCAAATTAGATTGGGCTCTTTTTAAAAGAGGGTGGAGCTACAAATGCATATGTGTCAGCATTGTGGCAGATTCAAAAACAAGATCAACGTCCCATGCTAATGAGGGAGAGATATTCACTAATGGGTGGGGAAATTTTTAAAAGGAGGCATGGCACCAAAGCCCCACCCCTAAACCCAACCATCATAGGGAGATGAGCAAATCGTACTAAAATGTATGAATGAGAAATTCATACGAAATTAGCCACTCAATCAAGATGTGTCACACTTTTAACGATTTTCGTAAATTACACAGTATTTACAGTAAGTGTAATATGAACTGAATTTTACTGTAGCACAGTCACGCAGTATTTTACCGTATTTAAAAGTTGCATTGTGAAAATACTGTATATTTTAAAGTAAAGATATACAATGCTGTAAATACAGATATGGCAAGGTAAAAGGTGCTGAAAATGTAAATACAGTATTTTTGCTGTAATTTATTTACAGTTAGTTACTGGCAAACTGAACTATAATATGAACTGAATTTTACTGTAGCACGGTTTCGCAGTATGTTACTGTATTTAAGAGTTGCATTGTTATGATGACTGTATATTTTACAGTAAAGATATACAATGCAGTAAATACAGATATATCAAGGTAAATGGTAATGTAAATGTAAATACAGTATTTTTGCTGTAACATGTTTACAGTAAGTTACTGGTGAATTGAATTTTAATATGAACTGAATTTTACAGTAGTACAGGTATGCACTATGTTACCGTATTTTAAAGTTGCATTGTGATGATGACTGTATATTTTACAGTAAAGATATACAATACTGTAAATACAGATATAGCAAGGTAAAAGGTGATGTAAATGTAAATATAGTATTTTTGCTGCAATTTATTTACAGTAAGTTACTGGCGATCTGAACTGTAATATAAACGGAATTTTACTGTAGGACAGTTATGCGGTATGTTACAGTATTTTAAAGTTGCATTATGAAAATGACTATATTTTACAGTAAAGATACACAATACTGTAAATACAGATATAGCAAGGTAAAAGGTGCGGTAAATATAAATACAGTATTTTTGCTGTAATTTATTTACAGCAAGTTACTGGTGAACTGAACTGTAATATGAAATGAATTTTACTGTAGGACAGTTATCCAGTATGTTATCGTATTTTAAAGTTGCATTGTGAACATTACTGTATATTTTAACAGTAAAGATATACAATGCTGTAAATACAGATTTAGCAAGGTAACGGTGCTGTGAATGTAAAAACAGTATTTTTGCTGTAATTGATTTACAGTAAGTTACTGGTGAGCTGAACTGAATTTTACTGTAGGACAGTTATGCGGTATGTTACCATATTTTAAAGTTGTATTTTGAAAATTACTGTATATTTTTACAGTAAAGATATACAATGTTGTAAATACAGATATAGCAAGGTAAAAGGTGCTGTACATGTATAAGTACAGTATTTTTGCTGTCATTTATTTACAGTAAGTTACTGGTGACTTGAACTGTAATGTGAACTGAATTTTACCGTAGAACAGTTATGCAGTATGTTACCGTATTTTAAAGTTGTATTGTGAAAATTACCATATTTTACAGTAAAGATATACAATGCTGTAAATACAGATATAGCAAGGTAAATGGTGCTGTGAATGTAAATACAGTATTTTTGCTGTAATTGATTTACAGTAAGTTACTGGTGAGCTAAACTGAATTTTACTGTAGGACAGTTATGCGGTATGTTACCATATTGTAAAGTTGCATTGTGAAAATTACTGTATATTTTTACAGTAAAGATATACAATGCGGTTAATACAGATATGGCAAGGCAAAAGGTGCTGTAAATGTATACACAGTATTTTTGCTGTAACTTATTTACAGTAAGTTATTGGCGAGCTAAACTAATATGAACTGAATTTTACTGTAGGAGACTTAGGCAGTATTTTACTGCATTTTAAAGTTGCACTGAGAAAATTACTGTATTTTTTACAGTAAAGATATACAATGCTGTAAATACATATACGGCAAGGTAAACGATAATGTAAATGTAAATACAGTATTTTTCCTTCAAATGATTTACAGTAAGTTACTGGTGAACTGAACTGGAATATGAACTGAATTGTACTGTAGGACAGTTTTCTAGTATGTTACTGTATTTTAAAGTTGCATTATGAAAATGACATTTACATTTTACAGTAAACTTACACAATACTGTGTATATACAGCAAGGTAAACGGTGCTGTAAATGTAAATACAGTATTTTTGCTGAAATTGATTTGATGGCGAACTGCCAGTAAGTTACTGTAGATTCTACAAGAAATTGTTAACAGTGTACGAATTGGCGTGAAATAGCGTAGGTTTTTTCCAATACCATGCAGCCCTAGTTGTAGCTGTTTCAGTGGAGTTAAAACACTGCCAGAGCATTGACCAAGTGTGTCTAACTCCTTCACAGATGTAAACACCGAATGAACCCTCCAGCCTGCCTCTCACTTCACTGAAAGAGCCCTCATTGAGCTCAACTAACCATGTAATGGGTGAGAGCAACCTGTTAGACACACACACACACTCACTCACTCACACACACACAGCGCTCAGACGCTTGCCTAAACACAGATAATCCCTGTTGCTCACTGTAGCAGCGGGGTGCTAGTGAGCAGAGCAGTGATGGATGTGTTTGTCTACTTATCTTGCACTAATGATCAATTGATTTGCTGCCCCTGGGCGGCTGCACAGTCCAGCTTTTGACCTATACAGTGGTAGTGAAACCCAGCTGAGTTCAGTCCAAATGATTTCCACATGTAATACTGTTATTTTTTTGTCCATCCAAAAATTTCAAAATCATTTTTGATGGAAGCCGTTGTTCGGGAGGAGCACAGCGTGAAAGTTCAGCACTCCACATATAAGAGCGTAGGGAGTATACTTTGCTATGAGCACTTTGAAAACTCTGTTAACTATATCTGAGGTTTTTCACAACGGTGACAGTGTGATGTTTAGTGAGATGGAGAAAGTGGAAGCCTTCATTTCGTGGCCACAGAAGGTGAGATTTAGGGAGAAATCATATTTAAGATTCAGTTGCAGAAATCAGTCACTGGAATACAACAGTTTCAGATCCTCGTCCCAAACCTGATTATTACTTTCAAAAAAATGCTGGGATGTTGTTAATTATTTCAATTAAATTTAAATGACACTTTTTTAAGCACCGGTTAGGCTTGTAAAGACCCAACATTGGTGAATAACTCTGCATTTTTTAGAGTGCGCTGTTTGTTAGAACTGGGATTTTACATTTACATTTTGAGTGGTGAGCAGTTCAGCACTCCACATATACACTCACCGGCCACTTTATTAGGTACACCTTACTAGTACTGGGTTGGACCGTTGATCCCTGGATCCCTGACCCTACTATCTGAATTTGGCAGCAGAATTCGAGACTCATCAGACCAGGCAATGTTTCTCCAATCTTCTATTGTCCAATTTTGGTGAGCCTGTGTGAATTGTAGCCTCAGTTTCCTGTTCTTAGCTAACAGGAGTGGCATCCGGTGTGGTCTTCTGCTGCTGTAGCCCATCCACTTCAAGGTTGGACGTGTTGTGCGTTCAGAGATGCTTTTCTGCAGACCTCTGATGTGACGAGTGGTTATTTGAGTTATTGTTGCCTTTCTATCAGCTGGAACCAGTCTGGCCATTCTTCTCTGACCTCTGGCATCAACAAGGCATTTGCTCACACAGAACTGCCGCTTACTGGATATTTTCTCTTTTTCGGACCATTCTCTGTAAACCCTAGAGATAGTTGTGCGTGAAAATCCCAGTAGATCAGCAGTTTCTGAAATACTCAGACCAGCCTGTCTGGCACCAACAACCATGCCACATTCAAAGTCACTTAAATCACCTTTCTTCCCCATTCTGATGCTCGGTTTGAACTGCAGCAGATCGTCTTGACCATGTCTACATGCCTAAATGCATTGAGATGCTGCCATGTGATTGGCTGATTAGAAATTTGCTTTAACGAGCAGTTGGACAGGTGTACCTAATAAAGGGGCCGGTAAGTGTAATAGTGTCCATTATTTCTACTATTTGAGTGTACTTTGCTATAAGCACTTAGAAAACTCTGTTAACTATATATGAGCCTTTTCACAACAGTGAAATTTCTGCAATTTGATGTTATACATGATTGAAATTATTACACATTTTTATTTTAACATATTAGATTTGCTAGTCACTTTTAATTAATATTATGCATGACATTTGTACATTGGAGTTTTTACACATTTAAATGACACTAGAGGGTCATTAAAAACCTTTCAAAATGAACTGACACGCACATATCAAAGATATTGTGCCTTTTAAAAAAAACAAAAATAGCCCAATGAGGTCATTAAAATTACACTTATGATAAATCATAATCTGATTGCAATGTATACTACACTGTAAAACCCAAAAAGTTAAGGTAACTCAAACCATTTTAAGAAAACCAATTGCAACAAACCATTTAAGTTCAAAAACTAATCCTAATGAGTACTGTGAACTTAATCCATTTAAGTAAACGAAGCAATTTGAGCACTGTAAAACCTAATAAATGAAGAGAACTCAAACCAACTGAGTACTGTAAAACCCAATAAGTTAAGGCAACTCAAACCATTTGAGGAAACTGATCGCAACAAACCATTTGAGTTAAAAAAAAATTCTATATTAGTACTGTGAACTTACTCTATTTAAGTTGAAGTAATGAGGTATTTAAATAACTCATCCCCTGCAACACTGAGTTCAAAACTCTTTTCAAATGAGTAGAATTAATTTTAAGGACATTTTGAGTTAACTACACTCATTTCATTTGATAAAGCTGACTGTTGGGTTTTACAGTGTAGTGGCTATAAATAGATTTATGTTATATTTGAAGTTTAAAAATAAATAAATAATGGATTGACGGGGGCTATGCAGTGGCACAGTAGGTAGTGATGTCGCCTCACAGCAAGAAGGTTGCTGGTTCGAGCCCCGGCTGGGTCAGTTGGCATTTCTGTGTGGAGTTTGCATGTTCTCCCCACGTTCACGTGGATTTCCTCTGGGTGCTCCGGTTTCCCCCACAGTCCAAAAACATGCGGTATAGGTGAATTTGGTAAGCTAAAATTGTCCATAGTGAATGTGTGTGAATGAGAATGTATGGGTGTTTCCCAGTGATGGGTTGCAGATGGAAGGGCATCCGCTGCGTAAAACATATGCTGGATAAGTTGGCGGTTCATTCCGCTGTGGCGACCCCAGATTAATAAAGGGACTAAGCCGAAAAGAAAATGAATGGATTGATGGATTGGTGATTAATGGATAAGAAGTGGACTGACAAGCAAATATCAAAGGGATTTTGCCTTTTAAAACAGATCGTAAAAAGATTATACATTATGATTCATATTTGTGACTATAGTTTAAATAGATTTATCATTTAAGTATTATAATCTATAAAGTATTGTGATTCATTCAGAAATAAAGGTAATAAAGCAGTCACTGGAGTGGTACACTTTTCAAAAGGTGTACTTTTTACTAATACATACTCTTTTAGAACTAACAGGTAACCTTTAAAGTAGCAATATGGACACTTTAAGTACAAATTTGTACACCTAAAGATTCTGAGCCCTTATTTCTGAGAGCGTATTGCAAGACAGTCCCTTTTCTCTGCATAACACATATATGTTAAAATACAGAACGAAGAGTTTCAGAATTATCCTGAACATTATAAATGTTCATAAAATTACATGACTCTTGGGATTGGCTGTTTGTATTATTCAACATAGGCTCATTCTGAAAACGTAGCCCTATATGCGTTTCTGGAGATTGCAAATTATGTAGCCAGAAGTACGTATGGCTGCATTTTGTTTTTAAAGCGAAAGCTATGGGGCGGTATGACGCCGTTCCTTTTTTCGTGCTACCAGCTGATCGCTTACCTCCATATCGACGGCTTTCCCGCTGTTACCAGTTTGTCCAGTTAGCTCGCCATATATGTCGGTGGACAGGAGTTGACCATGACAACAGGGTTCCGAGTCCTGGAAGAACAGTTCCAGATAGCAGGTAAGACAAAAGCAGAAGCCAAAAAATAACATACACAAGTAAATGAGAGGTTGAGAATGTGATAAAATCTGAAAACGTGGTAAAAATCAGGCGAGGACTTTTCTTTTTCTGCATTTTTGGTTGGGTTTAGGGAAGTGGGTGGGCGGGTCAATCCGTGCTTTTTAAAACACTATTGGTTGGGTTTAGGGAAGGGGGGGTGAGTCAGTCGATCGGTCAGTCAGTCAGTCGACAGCGGCCTTTGGTGGATTTATGCAAGCATGGCAAGTGCGAATGGCACTCGCGTAAGAAATTTGAGATCTGAAAAAGCGTACACAGCGGCCTCTGGTGGATTCGCGAAAACAAAAACTGCAAAAAAAAACATAGCTCCTGGGACATATTTGGCGCTCTTCGGAAATGTATATAGTGGTACATTTTCCGACTAAGCCTGGGTTGGTATCATCAGTCACATACTAACTAGAAAAATCGTCATCAATTTATTTAGGTAAGTGCTTCTGCAAAGCAAAAGGCTTCATTGACTATGTAACAATCCCATCAAGTGCTTCAGACACTCTTTTTAAACTAAATCTTGAGTATGACTGACTGTTCAGACTGTCTGTCTTTTCAATACTTATGTGAAAACAGAAAGCAAAGAGTTCAGTACAGGCGTTTGCTCGAGGCGTTTGTGTGTATGTGGCTGTGTTTACACTCCAGAGAGTCATTGCATTGCTTGAGTCTCACTCCATCAGCTCATTCTTTTCCTCAATATCCTTCTGAAGGAAAGATTCGAGAGCACAATGACTCTCTGGTGTAATGTTTAGTGCAATGGAGAAAATGGAAGCCTTCATTGCTAGATTCATAAAGTGGCCACTGAGGGTGAGATTTAGGGGGAAATCGTATTTAAGATTTATACCAGTTGCAGAAATCAGTCACTGGAATACAACAGGTGCAGAACCTCAGCCCAAACCTGATTTCACCAAGTAGTGTTGATTAACATCTATGTTGATCCTGGAACAACATTCCAATTAGCCAATCAGAATTAAGGGATACGTTTACCATTTATGTTAAAGTTTAGGTTTACTGTTGGGTTTATGCAATTGATTGTTATCCAATTAGGCGACGCAGTGGCACAGTAGGTAGTGCTGTCGCCTCACAGCAAGAAGGTCGCTGGTTCTAGCCTCGGCTGAGTCAGTTGGCATTTCTGTGTGGAGTTTGCATGTTCTCCCCGTGTTAGCGTGGGTTTCCACCGGGTGCTCCGGTTTCCCCCACAGTCCAAAGACATGCGGTACAGGTGAATTGGGTAAGCTAAAATTGTCCGTAGTGTATGTGTGTGAATGAGAGTGTATGGGTGTTTCCCAGTGATAGGTTGCGGCTGAAAGGGCATCCGCTGCGTAAAACATATGCTGGATAAGTTGGCGGTTTATTCCGCTGTGGTGACCCCAGATTAATAATGGGACTAAGCCGAAAATGAATGAATGAATAAATGTTATCCAATTATTCCTCTCTGATTTTGGGAATAATCTACAGTTATGGTTGGGTTTAGGGGTTAGGGAATAGGTGTGGATTACATTTTCCAACAAAAATGATGTTCCAGGATCAACATAGATGTTAATCCAGGATCGCATCGTATACTTGGCAAAATCATGATGTGCATGGAACCTCGGCCCAAACCTGATTATTACACTCTAAAAAATGCTGGGTTGTTGTAACCCAGCTTTAGGTAAAATACCGTCAAACCCAAACCTGCATGGGTTAATTTTTTTCAATTAAATTTAAATGACACTTTTTAACTTAACAGTTGGATTTGTAGATATTTGACCCAACATTGGTTTACAAGAACCCAGCTTTTTTTTGTTGTTGTTTTTTTAACTGGGATTTTAAATTGCATTGTGAGCGGCGACCCAAAACAAAATTTTAATTTAGCATAGCATGCTTTTAGCTTTAAAAAATGATTTTATCCACTAAATGTATATTTAATTTTTTCCTTTGCTATTTGAGAAATTGGTAAGACTACTTTTCTTTTAAAAAGCCTGGGTTATTTCAACCCAAAATGTATGAAAGATGGTTATATTTGGTTCTTTAAATTGAATTTAACCATTAAAGTGGTTGGTTTTGTCCATATTTTACCCCAGATTGGGTTGAAATAACATAACATTTTTAGAGTATACATTCCTACATTTAATCCGACTAATGCATGATTTTATAATCTTGCTCAAATGAAAATGATTTAAGTTGTTTACTTTTGAAATATTGTTTAATATAAAGAAATAAATATAAAAAACCATTCAGGACTAGCCTTTTAATAGTTTCAGGGGGTAAATTACAATAATAGTTGAGCAATTCCAGCATTGGATGTGGCATTTGCAGTAAAAACTCAAAACATACAGTTGAAGTCAGAATTATTAGCCCTGATTTGATTTTTTTTTTTCTTTTTTAAATATTTCGCAAATGATATTTAACAGAGCAAGAAAATTTTCACAGTATGCCTGATAATATTTTTTCTTCTGGAGAAAGTCTTATTTGTTTTATTTCGGCTAGAATAAAAGCAGTTTTTATTTTTTTAAAAACCATTTTAAGGTCAAAATTATTAACCCCTTTAAGCTACTGTATATATTCTTTAGATAGTCTACGGAACAAACCATAGTTATAAAAACTTGCCTAATTACCCCAACCTGCCTAGTTAACCTAATTAGTGAAGCCTTTAAATGTCACTTTAAGCTGTATAGAAGTGTCTTGAAAAATATCGAGTCAAATATTATTTACTGTCATCATGACAAAGATAAAATAAATCAGTTATTAGAAATGAGTTATTAAAACTATTATGATTAGAAATGTGTTGAAAAAATCTTCTCTCCGTTAAACAGAAACTGGGGAAAAAATAAACAGAGGGGATAATAATTCAGAGGGGCTAATAATTCTGACTTCAACTGTAAATTCACAGAGCAAGTATATGTTAACATTATATTGAAACATCGGTTTATATTTTCCAAAGCAACTAACCACAGAGTTAGGGAATCAGAAAAATATCAATCTGTAAACATTTTTTATACTTTAAATGAGGAAAATAAACATGTGTTATAGATGTGACCAAAAAAGTTAGAGAGTTTAGATTGTATACAACATACTTTGTAGAAATTCTGTGAATTAAACTGCACAGCCCAAAAGAAACAATGCTAATCAAAAGGATAAGAGTTGCTCACTATAGAACAATAATGATAGATTTTTTTTAGTTAACATTTTTGCATTTATGAGGAAAAAAGCTTATGGATGTGACGTCTCTTCGGTGTGGATGTGACGGATGTGAAATTGCCACTTGTGTGACTTTGGCAAATCAAATATCATTGTTTAAAAACATTGACAGAGACATGTTTGAGTATGTTTATAGTCCTGTAAAATACCAGCCTACACAAAAAACCTAGAAAGGATTTCACTATTTTGGTAAAAACATAAAGTTTTTCATGGCAAGGTTGACATTTACATGGAATTGCTCAGTTGATGCTATAAAGAAAATTAACATAATTCTTGAGATAATCTCCTGTGAAAGTTTATCATTTAACTAGTCAAATATCTAACGTGTAGAACTTTCTCTGTGACTTGATACTTTGTGTTAAAGTGGCCCTGAAAGCCTGTCAGAAATGCTTAGTTTCTCCAGGAAAATGGTTTGTAAGGATCTTTGCTCCGGGTCTTGCCCTGTTTCTGCACAATTTCTCTCCACCCTCTTGTTTTTTTTCCCTTCTTTTGTTTAGGTAAAGCTAGGATTAGGGAAGATTTTCCCCCTAAAGTAGTGGTTTGATGGTGCTTTTATCCCCCAGAGTTGCGAAGACGGTGGAGCCCCAGGATTAAACCAACACAAAAGGTGTTGTTGTGTCCGGCCGCAGGCTGAAGGGAAGAAACTCAACTGCCAGTTTCAATATGTCAATGTTCTCAGGATGGGAAATTGGCCAAAGCAGTGGAGGAAAGCTCTGGTGTCCAAATACTCACCGGGATCACAGTTCAGACATCAGGCCAGAGTTTGAAGAACCAAAGTTTCAATTCCTCAAAATACTTCTTTCAGCAAAAAATCCAGAGAATGCCCCATGTGTTATATCCAAAAAAAAAAACAATTGTTAGCAGTTATTATTGTTACACTTAAACACTTAAGACAGGAGCTTGTCATTAAAGATAAAGTTTTCAGAAAAATTTACAGTTGAAGTCAGAATTATTCAACCCCCTGAATTATTAACCCTGTTGATTTTTTTTCCCCAATTTCTCTTTAACGGAGAGAAGATTTTGTCAGCACAATTCTAATCATAATAGTTTTAATAACTCATTTCTAATCACTGATTTATTTTATCTTTGCCATGATGACAGTAAATAATATTATACTAGATATTTTTCAAGACACTTCTACACAGCTTAAAGTGACATTTAAAGGCTTAACTAGGTTAATTAGATTAACTAGGCAGGTTAGGGTAATTAGGCAAGTTATTGTATAACGATGGTTTGTTCTGTAGACTATCGAAAAAATATATTGCTTAAAGGGGCTAATAATTTTGTCCTAAAAATGGTTTTTAAAAAATTAAAAACTGCTTTTATTCTAGCCGAAATAAAACAAATAAGACTTTCTCCAGAAGAAAAAAATATTATCAGACATACTGTGAAAATTTCCCTGTTCTGTTAAACATCATTTGGGAATTATTTAAAATAAATAAATAAATACAAATCTAAGGTGGGCTAATAATTCTGATTTCAACTATAAATTTACTCACTATTCCCTCAATGAATCTGAAAACAAAAGAAGATATTTTGAAGAAAGCTAAAAACCTGTAACCGTTGACTTCCATAATAGGAAAAACAAATAGTATGGATGTCAATGCTACAGTTTTCCAACATGTTTCTAAATATCTTCTTTAAAAAGTCAAAAGAAATGTCATAATGATTTGAAACAAGTAAAGGGTGAGTAAATGATGAGCGAATTTTCATCTTTGGGTGAACTATCCCTTAAAAGTATTTATAAAAGCCATCACTGTCCATTTTTCAGAGTAAAAGATTTGCTGTACAATTGCAGTAACAACGTTCAGACCATTTGAATTTATGTATGTTAAAGATGAGAAAGCCCTGAGCAGTGGCGAGTGTTCAGCAGAAGTGGAAAGAAAATATTTTAACCAAATGTCTTAATAATTACATTTCTAGCAGACCGCTCCTGGCAAGAAGTTTTGCTATTCTTGTCAAAGGAGTCCTCGGGCTGCAGTCAACTTAAAACTATTAATCAAAAATTAATAATATTCCATACATAAGCACATGCTACAATACTCTTGACAAGAGACAAAAAGGTTCAAACCACTATCAATTGGCAAAGTAAGGCATTTACATTCAAAACAATAATAAGTACTGCAGTAGTATATCTCTCAGAGGGGAACTTGATCAAATTCAGACTATAAAATCTTGGATGCATCCATATCATAAACACGAAATTCAAGTAGGCTAACTAATACCCGGCGTATTGCGTTTGGCTCATTGGTTTAAAGTTGGTTTTACACCTCATTGAGTAAGCTTGCACATTTTGGCTGGTCGCTTGAGCTTTAAGAGAGGATAAAGTTTTGTTCTGAAGATCTGCCTTGCGAGAGCATCAGCTCCAAGAGGAAAGACGTTAAATCATCTAAAGAGGCTTTCAGTGATGGAGGCTGTTCTGAGTAAAATACGGAGACTGATGCCACAATACAACGTCCTCGGATACTAAATATACGTTAACACAGATGTGGATCAGAGAAGTGGTTATAAATGTTGGCCAGAGCAAAACATCCTTGAAGTCTTTCTAATTCAAATCTTTGTATTTTAGAAAATTTATATAATTATGAGAAATGGGATACGTTTTAGAAATTAGTTTATTAAAGCAAAAAGGCTTTAACTGATTGCAATTATATGTAAATAAAGATGATTTGTCACACAAAAATAAAATTTTACTCATAGTGTATTTTACTCTCCCTCAAGTGGTTCCACCTTTATGTGTTTCCTTTTTCTATTTAACACAAAAGAAGATATTTAGATAAATGTTAGAAACCTCTAACCATTGACTTCAAAACACAAATAGGCTACTATTAAAGACATTGGCTACAGGTTTCCTACATTTTTTAAAATAACTTCTCTTGTGTTCAACAGAAGAAAGAAACTCAAACCGGTTTGTGACAAGTGAAGGGTGAGTAAATGATGACATGACGAACGTTTCAGTTTTTGGGTGAATTATGCCTTTAACCCAGGTAGCAAAGAACTTGGGCCCAGATTTGGCATAAAACTGGCACAGCAGGCATTCATCCGGCACTGGCATACAGCGTGTGGGCCAAACATGGCCGGGGGAGTTGGCAGAGGTGGCACCGTCTTTAAGGCATCACACAAGCCATGGGCCAGAAGTCAAATGTATTGATATGTGGGCCACGCAGGTTTGGCCTATCTTGACCCACATTTAAAATACATTTTAATTATTTTTGAGTAAATTCTACTAATCAAGTTGCTTCGAGAACTAACTTGGCTGAGACTTGGCCCAGATATGGTACATGTCTGGATGTCAGACTAGGTCCAGTCATGTACCGTAATTCACGGCGGCATCTGGGCCAAGCAAAAGCTGCTTTTATGGGCCAGAAAAATTTTGCTATGTGGGAAGTATTCAGACTAACAGCAAGTCAAACGCAAAACAAAATGTACAAATATGTCTTACCATACTATTAAGAGTTTATTTATTACCACTAAGTTTATTTCATACCACTAAGAGTTTATTTACAAATGTGCATTTAAACTGTATGTTATTACACTTTTATAATTAATGTTATGAGCTTAGAATTTTAATAAAAAATGTTTAACAAAATACACATTTATTATCATCCATCATTTAAAAAAAACAACAACAATTAGGAATCTGTTAAAAAAATAACAAACTGGCCAGCTCATTTCCTCAGTCAGAATTTGTCCATTTGAATACTTAAAAATTACATGTCTTAAAGCTATCGGTTTTCACAATTTATGACTGTCAAAATGGGACAAATGAGCTTATATAGCAGCCAAATTCTGGACTTTGTCAGGGTGGGTCTTTCGAACTCGATCTGCCATGTGAGCTAGTGTTCAATATTTTCTAACTACCAATGAAATGATTAGCCTACATTTGTCTCTATTTGTAATCTCAACATTCCCCTCTACAATGTTTATAAACTAGTGAACCAGGTTATATAGTGTACAGGTGACTAATAAACGTTCACATCATAAGACATCGTTACCTACCTTTTTACCTTCAGGGGTGGCTGCCATTTTGTCACGACATTAAAATAACTATTAGCCTATTCGACACAGTTCAACAAAACTATTAAGTGTTGTCAGGGTTCTCGTGCCTTATGTTAAGTTACATAAACTCATAATCTTTTATTGGTTTGGCAGCAAATAAATCTTACAGGCCTTGAGAGAAAACTAGTTAAAACTTTTGGCGGGAATGTAGAATTTCCTGAATGACCCGCTGAACACATGCGCATTAGAGTCTGAGTAACAGTCATTTCTTCTGGCTTTAGCTTCTTTTTCTTCTTCTTCTTCTTCTTCTTCTTCTTCTTCTTCTTCTTCTTCTTCTTCTTCCTATAAAATAACTAGCTTTACCTGCTAATTAACTTTTTATTAGTTCATAAGTAAATTTCGATCTAGATTTGTCTCTGAAACTTAAGACTTAACATTAGCCTAAATTATTATTTTTTCATTAATATTATCAGAACTGCACTACAATCGGGTGATTATTCATTTAACAATAGTTTTAGTTATTACAAAATTAATAGACAAATAATTATTCCCTAGCATGAAGCTTTTCTGTGCCTCAACAAATAAGGCTTTAATAATTTTCCCCAAGGCCCAAAATATGAATCTCAAATGTTTCCCAGCATTTCAACAAAATATGCAAGCTTTACATTTAAGGACCACTTTTTAATTCCAGCCTAAACGTTTCTCTCTCTCTTTCTCTCTCTGGAAAGAAATCCCCCCCACCCAAAAAAAAAAAAAAGCCTGAAAAAGAGAAGGGCATTATTGTTTTAATCCTCTTACCATCCGTCATTTTAAGACTGTTTTAAAGGCTGAGATGGCGTCTTGTCTCTGTAAATCCTCCAGGCCGGGCGAGATTCTGCCATCTATTAGAGATCTCATTTTCTCTCCACCTTTTTTTGCTTCGGTCCTTCTTAAAAACAGCTTGTCAGAGGTGTGTAACGCAAATAGTACAGAAATATTCGCTTATTACTCCACGCCTCCTGTAGGCCTATTTACTTTTAAACACCATTCAGCAGTTGAAATCACTATGTCACACTTAACAGAAAAACTTTTTTGCCACTTTCTTAATAGTGCAAAAATAATAAAAATCTAATTTAATTAATGAAAAGAGTCTATTAGCCTATTGATTTTACCTTAACTTGTTACTCTTATTTTTTATTTCTTTATTTATTTTTGGTATTTATTTATTTTATTTTAGATTATTTTGATGAGGAAGTTATTGCCTTTTTGTTTTTTTATTAATTTGATCACATGTATTTATGAAAATAGCTACAGCAGAAAGCATGTTGTTGAAAAGGTCTTTCTGACTGGAGGAACAGAAAGTGATGGAGACTCTTTGATTGACAGTTAAATTGGCCACTAAAGTTCTTCTCTGATCTCATCGCGTTTCTGATTGGCTGATGGGCGGGATCTCCCCACTCTGACCCTCGGAGGCTGTGATGTTTTTTAGGACAAACAAATCAAACATTCTTCAGAAGAGAGCAGCTGTAAACAGTCTCGGATACTTTTGAATTCTAACAGGATATAAAACTACGGACTGGGAAAATCACTTGTGTTCAGGAAGTTGCGCTAACTGTCAGTAATCGTGTTGTTACTGTTTGGAGGCGACAAAACTTCTCAGAGAGGTGAGTGAACACTTTAAAAAATAATCGGAGTCCGTGAAAATCAGTTTTGAAGATATATTTCGTGAGCAAAATAAATGTAGAACAGATGTGTCTGTGTTAAATCACTCGTATTCATAACAGCTTTAGACTGAGAATTTAAAATTAACACTTTATAAATTTGACATTCCCTAAAGACACGAAGTTGATCGTTTTATTTGCTAAAAGTTACGTTACATTATTTTATTGCGTTACATTATAGGCTACACTGACAATTATCTATAATGTACATTCGTGACATTTTATACACTCTAAGAAATGCTGGGTTATTTAAACCGAAATTGGGTAAAATCCAAACATTGGGTTAATTTGGGTCCTATTAATTTAATTTAAAAAAATAACCCAGCAGTTGGTTTAGTCTGTATTACACCCAAAGTTTGGTTGAAATAACCCAGTATTTTTTAGAATGTACCAGATTACATGTACTAGCCTAAATAAATTTATTTGGGTGGCAAACTCTTTTAAAGACATAGGCCAATATTTTGACTTCTTAAAATTAAATTAAATTCAGATTAGCCTACTCCGTAATAACACTATTTACATGACTTAGGCTAGCTATTTAACAGATCATAAATGTATGGCGTGGTTCTTCAAAATTAATCAACTTTAACTCTTTCATGCTATTTCTATTATATAGCCTATGTTTTATTAAATTAAAACGGCTTATGATTAATTATATATAGGCATATAAATATTATATTAAATAGCCTATATTCTAAAGTCTCATTTGTTGAATAATGTGCAGTTATTTGTATCATATAACGTTGTTAAAAAATAAAATAAAATGCTAATTCTACAAATATTTTGTTGTATACTCAAAAATTACTTTTGCTGTTAGTTTAAACTACTTATTTAAAATGAGTTCAAACAACACAATTCTAGAGTTTTTTGGGAAAACGTAATTGTTTTATGTTCAATGATCACTTAAATTTGTAAAAACTAATAAGTTAAATCGATTTGTGTTAGAACAACATGAAGGATTTGCGTGGAACCCAGCATTTTTCACAGTGTATATCTTATATTTTAGTGTGATTTCTTATTTAAAAAAACTGCATTGCCGTGCAAATAGGCAACCTGAAATGATTCTAATATTAAAAAAAATTGAAAAAATGGCAAAGGGTTATCAGGGGCTCTTTTAAAACGATATATGCAAACACAAACGATGTGTCGCGTCCAGTGTCAGATTGGTAATGGAAGCTATTTTTACCAACATTAGATTCGGCCCAAGTGGGAGCAGAATTTGTTAATGCACACATACATCTCCAGCAGCCCAGAGGCGATGGAGGACAGAAAGAGCACCAATAGAGCTTAACACTGGGAGGGCAAAGTAAATGTTTAGCAAAGCACTTTTTGTTCAGCCGAATTAAAGTATTCCCATGTGGCTGGAATATGATTACATCGGGGAATTTAGTGACACAAATGCCACGGGCTCTTTAGTGAGGGCTAAATCTTAAACCCTGAGGCTGCTTACAATTATTCTTGCGTCAAAAATAATAATGACTAATAAAGAGATTATTACCACTGCAGCCAATTATCACCGATTAAAGGCTGATCAAACTGCAGCTCAGTGGAAAATCCCTGCAGTCTTATGCTCAATAATATAATAGGCCTATAATAAATGCTATTTTATTATTATTATTATTATTAGCCTAGCTCTAGTGTATAAATTATTATTATTATTATTATTATAAATAATTATTGTTTATTTTTGCAGTTCATGAGTTTTTACATTTTTGACATGCCCTCGAGCGCAGTTCTTGTTAAAGGGAACGCGCAGAAATTAATACAATTTGTTAGACGTCTTCAGATAGCCTAAAACGAATTATTCATATCTACTATATGCCTATGTTTAATTTGATAGACGACCTGTCATAACCTCATCCATATGCTGTCACGGCTGCTTGCAAACTGAACGAAAACATTTATCATCTATTGTGGCGATATGCTATGAAGATCAAATAAAATGCTATGTTGAATAAACCAAAAATAATTTAAATAAATCATATGTTTTGCACTAATACCGAATAATGGTAAATGCTGCTTAAAATAATAGAAATTAAAAAAGAATTGCCGAGTATCACTGAAAATTAATTTAAAAAGACGATTAAATATAAATGAAACAAAATGTCAAATATATGGCGCTCATATAGACTAAATTATGTGCATTTTTAGCAAACAAAAAGCAAGAAAAATACGAAAATAAATTATTTATTAACGTAGATGCCTCTATACACACACTGTAAATAAATGCTGCTCCACACAATCGATTTGTGTTGGGACAACATGAAGAAATTAAGTTAACTTGTTCGTTTTTTTTTTGTTGTATTTTTTGTTTGACAAATGTAAGTGTTTTGAACATAAAACAATTCATTTGTATCCAAAAAACCTCAAGAATTTTGTTTTCAATATGTAGTTTGAACAAACAGCAAACGTCTTTTTTGAGTGCATGTGTCGTCTTTTAGGCTATTCTATTGCAGTACACAAATATATACAACATATTAGAAATAATATTTTAGAAAGGAATTAAATATTTAATTTGAAAACATGTTATAAACATTCACGGAGAAATACAAAATGCATGTGGAGCACGTGCCATTATTAAAATAGTTACAAATGCAAATGATGTCACTAAATTATTTTTAATTATTCTCATTACTGTCTTTATTAATTAAATGAGGCTATGCGTTATTAATATATGAGCATCCATGTGTAATACGCAACTTTGCGACCACAAAAACACAATTCACAATGAATCTAAACTAAATTGTTTGTGTTAGTAATAATGACAATAATCTTCAGCATTGTCTGTTGTTTATCAAAAGCTCAAGATGCAGCACTACGGGGTGAACGGCTACTCTTTGCACGCCATGAACTCTCTGAGCGCAATGTACAACCTGCATCAACAGGCCGCGCAGCACGCGCAGCACGCGCCCGACTACCGGCCCTCCGTGCACGCGCTCACGCTGGCGGAGAGACTTGCAGGTAAATGATTACATTTATGAAAGAGATGATTGTTTGACAGATGTTCAATATATAATGATAGACGTCAGTTCTGAAACTCTCAATGACTGCATGTTCAGACATCATCTTGGAGGCGCGCTATGGTTCTCAGCATAGAAAGCAGCGCCGCAGCCGCACAGCCTTCACCGCCCAGCAGCTGGAGGCGCTGGAGAAAACCTTCCAGAAAACACACTACCCTGATGTGGTCATGCGCGAACGGCTGGCCATGTGCACAAACCTACCTGAAGCTCGAGTACAGGTGAGCACAAATTCAAAACCAGTGAATTTTTTATGACTACTGTTTAGAAATAAGTAAGTTATAGGCCTACATGTGAAGACTTTTTTCTGTTGAGGTAAAGTTGGTTTTATATTCACACATTCAGTCTTTCTCCTTAATTAAAAAGTATTCTTAGCTAAATTCTAAATAGTGAAATCATATAAGCAGCCACCCACTACCAAACTACACGTTCACAGTTAAATAAATGGTGCTAATGTTGTTTTGAAGTCTTATTCACATCTGATTTCATACCGAATATTCAAAGTATCATGGTAAACACTATAGGGAGCGTGTCACAAGTTGTCATTGAACGATTGTGCGAATATAAAACCAACTTTACCTCAGTCTTTTTTGTTTGCTTGTTGAATTATACACGTTACATCAAATTTTACATCTTAAAATATTTTTTTTTGTTTCATACACTAGTCAATTTTGGAGATTTTTAATTTAAATTCACCTAAATTGAAAATAAAAATGATGTTATTTAGATTTTTTTTAAAATATTAAATAGCAAAAGGGTGCTATATTTTCAGATGTGTTTGTTTACTAATTTTTAGACAGCACAATAAACTTTTAGCAGGCCCGTAGCCAGCCTAGTGAAAGGGGTGGTTCTTTTTTCTCTTTTGCCTTATTTGCCTCATTTTTAATTATGAGATTTAAATACTGCTTTTTAGTGACATTTTTAAGCACAATTTTAGCTTGTCAGATGGTCATCATAACCACACTTTTTGATGTACCAAAAAAAGATTTAGAATAAAGAAATATGAAAAACAATTAAATACAAATTTATTACATCATATATCATTAGAAAGAAAAATATGAATCTGTTTTAAATTAAAAACTGTACTATATCGTCATTTGTTAGGCAAATAACAAATAGGCCAGTACATTTAACTTTCCTCAGTCTGAATTTGGCCCTTTGAATAATAAGAAAAAACATGATATATAAATTAATTATGTAGAACTTCACAGTTGTTTTAGCCTCTCTTGTAAAAAAGTATGATTGAAAAGTCATGAATGCAATAGTCAAACTAGTATTCAAATTACCTTTAATGTGGGCCACTTATGGTGCTTCACACAATTTTTGTTTTAAGAATAAGCGCCAAGATTTATAATAAAAGTTACTTGTAAAATGTTTTCTATATTTAACAACAATGCAGTAGGTCAGTAGCGAAAGATGATGTCACTTACGTCAGACTGTATGTTTTCTTGCATAGCTGGATGTTGGACTCATGAAATTGGACAAAACTGATTAGCTGAAGTCATACCGAAGTGACAAAGATTCTGCTTGGTCTTAAAGCCTTTTTTTGACGGGTTATTTTCCACAATTTGCAATGGCATAGCAGTCAATAAGGGATAAATGAGCTCATGTATGGAGCAAATTTTAGAACTTTGTCAGTGAGAGGTGGGTCTTCCAAACCACCCACCCCCGGCTACAGGCCTGTTTACTTTTTAACTTCAGAAGAGTTAAGAAACCAATATTTGGTGAAATAACTTTCATTTTCAATGACAACAAATGAAAACATTTGTTATTCTGACCAATTCTGAGAACATTAGAGATGTATAGAATAAAAGAACATAATATTTTACCCAAACCCACACCTAATGAATACAGCAAATCCAGAAAAACATTTGAGAGATTGTTTTTAATACTGAGACATACTTCTATGTTAAGTGATTTTTTTATTGGTTTGGCAGAATTTACTAATATATACATATATTTTCTAAATATGAAGTGAAAAAAAAAGCTAAAACTGAAAAGGTTTAACCTGGCTTTATGCAATGTTTTAGAAATATATGCAAATTCTAAATTAGATAATACCTCATTAGCATTTTAACCATAACATTTCAGAAGACATGTTAGACAAAACAATTGTCTTGATGGGCCGGTATAAGATTCTGACAGTATGATAAACTTAGATTAAAATTTCACAGTATTGTGATTACTGCTCTAAAACAAGTTATTTTTAAATGTCTGAGTAAATAACAACAACTTTTTTACCCCATTGAACTCAATACATTTTATTTTATGAAACATTTAAAATATTATGGAGCAGTAAACATGTCAGGCTTAATAATTAAAACAAATCATTGACTTCTGCTGTCTTCATTAGTTTCAAAAAGCACAGATTTCTTTACAGCTTGAAAATGCATCTTTGGATATTTTACTTTTCTTTGGATATAAAGTAAGTCAGTCACAGCACTGTTCAGGTCTACAGCATGCTTGGATGTTGGTTTATAAGCTATTTGTTTTTCACATGTTGCTCTTTCTGTGGGTGATTTTTTTTTTTTTTTTTTTTTTTTTTTTTTTTTTGCTGCTGGAGATACTGTTGCCCTAAAGCAGGGGTTCTCAAAGTGGGGCTCGGAGGACAACGCGAGGGGGCTGCTTGGTGATTTCCAAAAATCTAATAAATTTGAATAAACTTTTAAAATTACCATTGTTAATCCTAACCTACAGACCATAAAAATAGTTACACTAAAAATACAACATCCAAACAAAAATCAGAATCACAATCAAAGAGCTTTATTGCCAGGTATGTTCACACATACGAGGAATTTGTTTTCGTGACAGAGCTGCTACAGTGCAACAGAATTACAGACAGGACTAAAAAACAGATAATAAATATATTTTAAAAAGTGAATGCAAATATACAAATTGACAAGTGTATGTACAGCTATATTACTATATACAACATAATATGTGCAGCTGTTATGTACAAATTGGCATGTAAAGTGTGTTGTTAAATAAGTGTATGTGTGTATAAAAAAAAGTTTATAGCAGGTAGTGATGTTGGTTCCACAATTACTATATAGCCATCAGGCTTTTGTTTTTTTTCCTTTGGATTGTAACCCCTGGGGTTTTTACATGAGATTATTGTTAGAGCAATAGCGTCACTTGCACCAAATTGATTTTACAGCACTAGCTAAACTGTCTGACATCTTTACGGCACTCATGTACAGTTAAAGTCAGAATAATTCGCCCCCCATCCCCCACCCCTTTGAATTTTTTTGTCTTTTTTAAATATTTCCCAAATGATGTTTAACAAAGCAAGGGAATTTTCACAGTATGTCTGATAATATTTTTTCTTCTGGAGAAAGTCTTATTTGTTTTATTTTGGCTAGAATAAAAGCAGTTTAAAAATGTTTTAAAACATTTTAAGGTCAAAATTAATATCCCCTTTAAGCTAATTTTATTTTCAATAGTCTACAGAACAAACCATCATTATACAATAACTTGCCTAATTACCCTAACCTGCCTAGTTAACCTAATTAACCTAGTTAAGCCTTTAAATGTCACTTTAAGCTGTATAGAAGTGTCTTGAAAAATATCTAGTCAAATATTTTGTGCTGTCATCATGGCAAAGATAAAATAAATCAGTTATTAGAGATTATTATATGACTATTATGTTTAGAAATGTGTTGAGAAAATCTTCTCTCCGTTAAACAGAAATTGGGGAAAAAAATAAACAGGGGAGCTAATTATTCTGACTTCAACTGTATATTTAAAATAAATACAGGCCACGAACTTTAAGTGTCAGTCTGCAAAATTAAACCAAGAAAAGACTTGTGATGTAACTTAAATATTGTGCCCACCAGTCTCATTAGGTGAGGTTAATATTTAATAATAATAATAATAATAATAATTAAAAAAGAAAAAATACATGGTTGTTAGACTGTTGCACTTTTTTGTGTTGTCAATATGCTTGTGTTTATATCGGCCTATTGGCTTGTGTGAGCCGTTGTGTGCAATGTTTGTATGATTATAACCACTTCCGAAAATAGTGGGGGGTCGCGAGTCATTGGCATTGTTATTTTCGGGGGCACACGGGCTGAAAAGTTTGAGAACCCCTGCCCTAAAAAACTAAATAAAATAATTGTTAAAAAACACTAAAATATTTTTACATATACTGTTGAAATGGTATAACAGAAAATGTTTGTGGTTTTAAAACCTTAACTTTTCCAAACCGCAGTAAAAATCCATTATCGTCCAATGTCTAAAATGTACTGTAACTCACATCTAGGCATGGGCCGGTATAAGATTCTGACAGTATGATAACCTTTGATAAAAATTTCACGGTATCACGGTATTGTGATTAGTGCTCTAAAATATATTCTTTTTAAATGTCTGGGTAAAAAACTAAAACTTTTTTCTCTTTTGAACACAATATATTTTATTTTGAGAAACATTTATAATATTATGGAGCAGTAAACATGTCAGGCTAAATGAATTATTGACTTCTGCTGTCTTCATTTGTTTTAAAAACAGATTTTTTTTACAATTTAAAACAACATCTTTGGATATATTTTCTGCTGGAGATACTGTTATCCTAAAAAAAAGCAAAAAAAAAAGTAAATAAAAAATCTTACTCATACCTTACAAACGATATTGCGGTTTTCACACCGTGACTTTTCCAAACCGTGATATACCTTGAAAACGGTTATAGTCTCATGCTTACTCGCACCTATAAGGTAAACAAATGTTTCCTAATTCAGCTGTGGTGTCTTGCCTATATTCTGTGACTGAAGTTTTACCTTGCACTTCGATGTCTTCACATGAACAGGTGTGGTTTAAAAACCGGCGTGCAAAGTTTCGCAAAAAGCAGCGCAGCTTGCAGAAAGAGCAGCTTCAGCGGCTGAAGGAAGCTGGGACAGAGGGCGCTCAGGATGAGGGAAGAGAAGAAGCTCCGCCTGTTGAAGCACAAGCCCTGCCCTCTCCTTCAGATGGGCGTGGCCTCACTAGTGCCCCTCCCTGTGAGCTGAATGAGGAGGTGAACGTGACCTCACCGGAACAGTCAGGGGCTGAGTCAGGGGCCGAGGACACAACTGACAGAGAGGATGAGCCGCTGTCAATCAAAGATGAAATAAAAGAGGCGGGGCCACCTCTGATGACAGATGACAGCTCACCTTCCTATAAACCACTCAGCCCTAAATCAGGTATAAATGGCTATTTACATGATCTTTATTTCTCAATGCTCAAAATTAAAAAATAAGTTAAAGTATTCAGAATTAAATCATTTGAACGATACTGAATCATTGCAAACTTGTGTAACTTTCTTTCTTTTAAGAGAGTCACGAAAGATGAAATTGAGAGGTTAATTTTGTAGCTATTGCATTAAAAATCTGAGTAAAAGTCTTATGATTTGGGTCAAATTGACCCTAATTGGGGGCTGGCATGGTGGCTTAGTGGTTAGCACTGTGGCCTCACAGCAAGAAGGTCGCTGGTTCGAGTCCTGGATAGGCCAGTTGGCATTTCTGTGTGGAGTTTGCATGTTCTCCCTGTGTTGGCGTGGGTTTCCTCCGGGTGCTCCGGTTTCCCCCCACAGCCCAAACACATGCGCTATAAGTGAACTGGGTAAGCTAAATTGGCCGTAGTGTATGAGTGTGAATGAGAGAGTGTATGGGTGTTTCCCAGTACTGGGTTGCGACTGGAAGGGCATTCGCTGCGTAAAACATATGCTGGAATAGTTGACGGTTCATTCCGCTGTGATGACCCCTGATAAATCCTCCTTTTTCTAATAGATTAGGTGGCACGGCGGCCCAGAGGTTAGCACTGTTGCCCCACAGCAAGAACACCGCTGGCTCTGGTCCTGGTGTTTCTGTGCGGAGTTTGCATGTTCTCACCATGTCCACATGGGTTTCCCCTGGGTTCTCCCGTTTCCTCCCCACCATCCAAAAATATGCGTCATACATAACAGACTAAGCCAAACAGGCACTTTGTCTAGCTCCCAGCATCAGTATCTTATCTTCTCAAAGTAGTTCACCGTAGCCACTTCAGCTGGGGAGTTTTTGAGATCTACCTGAGCTCAATCTCCCCTCACGCTCTGTGAACGGGAGGGAGCCCTGGGCTCGAGGATGCCTTGAGCTCAGGGCTCCCTCCCGGGGACAGCATGCCAAACAAGCTTATGATAAATAATCAGCCAAGTGTGAACTCCTGAACTTATTTATCGTGCATTTTTGTGATGAACAACTTAGCAAATATGTCTATTCAATCATTTAATATATCGTGGTAATGAAAATACACAATAATTGTTTGTTTAAATTCAGCTCAGACTGTAACAAATGCTGGTTTCCACACAATTCCTTCAATGTTGTCCCAACACAAGTTGATTAAGTTAACTTAATTGTTTACAAATTTAAGTGGATGGAAACATAAAACAATTAAGTTGTCCCAAGTAAAACTCATTTTAAATAGTAGTTTGAACAAGCAGTGCATATAAATGTTGTTACCTTACATGTTTATAACCCAATGAATCTAGTTTTTCAATGTAACGCCTGCTGACAAGTCTTGTCGCCGATCCCAGTTGTAAGAGCAACAAATAATAACTTGACTTCTAGTGATCATTTGGAAAAGTGGCAGAAGGTCGATTTTTCAGATGAATCATCTGTTGAGCTGCATCCCAATCATCACCAATCTGCAGAAGACCTACTGGAAACCAGCATGGACCCAAGATTCTCAGAGAAATCAGTCAAGTTTGGTGAAGGAAAAGTCATGGTTTGGGGTTACATCAGTATGGGGCGTGTGAGAGATTTGCAGAGTGGACGGCAACATCAACAGCCTGAGGAATCAAGACATTTGTGCTGCCCATTACATTACAAACTCCTTCTCATACTTCAGCCTCCACATCAAAGCTCCTGAAAGCAAAGAAAGTCAAGGTGCTCCAGGATTGGCCAGCCCAGTCACCAGACTTGAACATTATTGAGCATGTCTGGGGTAAGATGGAGGAGGCGGCATTGAAGATGAATCCAAAGACTCTTGATGAACTCTGGGAGTCCTGCAGTAACGCTTTCTTTGCCGTTCCAAATGACTTTATTAATAAGTGATTTGAGTCATTGCAGAGATGTATGGATGCAGTCCTCCAAGCTCATGATGGAGTCAGACACAATATATTTATTTTTTCTCCACTGCACTATGACTTTATATTCTATACTGGACATTATTTCTGTTAAGTGTCAAGACTTTTGTCTAAGCAAAGTCAGACCTTACTGTCCTAATTAAATAATTAAAAAATCAAGGCATGATCATATTTTATTATGGTAAAATAAGTGTAATCTAGAGGCTTTTGCCTTTCATATAAGCCACTTCTGGTACCAAATGATCAACTAGAAGTCAAGTTATTATTAGTTGTCCCTAAAACTAGTCAGATAAGTTTACATTGCGATCTTCCTCTGTCCGCAGATGATCCTCTTGTTTCTCCAGCTCTTCCCTCCTCCAGCGGCGCTGTGGCTCA